>PVKZ01002890.1:0-55000 GCA_004027375.1 Macroglossus sobrinus | reverse complement strand
TTGCTCTCTGCTCACCCACATGGAGAAAATGTTTATACGTGTGTGTGTGTGTGTGTGTGTGTGTGTGTGTGTGTGTGTGTGTGTGTGATTGCACCGGCTGCTCAGCAGGGCAAGGGTTAAGTACTCACGGACTGTCGACCCCTTTCAAGCAGGGGCTGAGAACTCCCGGCTTCTAAGCAACCACAGAAAGCACTCGAGGGCTCTGGTTATTGTGGATGACAAAATAATAATAAAAAGAAATATGTCCGCCCTCAAAACACCTTTCATCTACGTGCCGTGGGGCACTTGTTACACAAAGGGCCGGTACTTGGCTTGACATATTTGGAAACTGAGGTAGCTGGCTCTGTTGCCTCTTTCAGAGGTGCCCCGGGCTGACTGGAAAACTGGGCCCCAAGTACTTGAATTGTCCCCTCCACTGGGGAGAGTGGCCATCTAGATCCAACGAAAAATGGCCGCCCCCCGTGGCCTCTGTTTGCTGGAGGGAGCTCAGGGGCCGAGAGGGGGAGACGATCGGGTGTGTTTTTTGTTCAAACGGGCACCGACTTAGGCTCCATATCTTCCCTGGCACCCAAGACCCTCCAGGTCTGGACAAACGCTCATCCTAAATGGACAAGGTGGCATCAGGGGGGTCCCTTGAGGAAGGCAGGTTTGCTGTAGAAGCTTTGAATGGTCCCTTTGACTCTTCTGGAATAGGCATCCAAGTGACTTACACCCCGAAACCCCGATAAGAACTGCCACGGAAATATTAGTCCAGGAGTTTGGGGTGTAAGTCACGTGAGATCACGTTTCGGCAAACACCCCACTGCTAAGTTATGGATACTGGTGTGCATAGTTTTGAAAAGCGGAAGTTAATTTTTACGCAAATGGTTCACAGGTTAACTTCTCGGGGTGGGTGACAGAGGTTTCAATCGGGGCAGAGTGCACGCTGGTACTTAAGGCTTTATTTTTTTTTTTCATTCTCTGCTGCAGAGAATGAAATCAAAATGCCCAGCTGTGCCTTCCTCTCAAAGCTGGTGGCTCACAGGAGGATGGCCACCCAGGCTGGCCCTGGTGCCTTTTTCCCGCAGCTGGCTATGTGCTCGTCAGCTTTCTGATTGAGTCACCTGCCTTCCTGGCAGATGATGGGATGAGAGGCGGGAACTAGTCCTTTCTTTAGCTTCGCAGTTGGTAATGCTACATCATTTTCTCCGAAGTGTCAGTTTATTAATCTCTTCACTCATTCATTCATTCCTCCCCACATCCGTTCTTTCAAAACATACGTCCGACGGCCCAAATTTCCTCTGACCGATGATCAGATAACCAAAATGTGATCTGTGACATACCATGGGCTGGTATTCCACCTTAATAAGAAAAGAAATTCTGACATGTGCTACGACGCGGATGAATCTTGAGGAACAGTAAGTTAAATAAAATAAGCCAGATGCCAAAGAACAAATACTGTACAATTCTGCTAATGAGAGCCCACAGAGTAGTCAAATTCATAGAGACAGAAAGGACAGTGGTGATCCCAGGGGCCCAGGGGAGAAAGCACAGGGAGTTTCAGTTTTGCAAGATGAGAGAGTTCTAACAGTGGATGGTGGAAATGCCTCTTAATTATGCACTTAAAAAGAGTTAAAATGGTCAATTTTATGGTATGTATATTTTACCAAGATTTTAAAAGCATGTTTTGAAAAACTATTATATTCTATACATTATACGAGCCACAGAGACTATGGGGATGAATATTAAACCCACTTTTATAATCAAGAAAGAAAAACAGAACAAAATATTTTTCTCTCTGGGGCAGTTTGGCACAGTTCTGTCCTGCAGACACAGGCTGAGTCTCAGTCGAGCAAAATGACATTCGCTATCTAGCTTAAGCGGGATGAACACACTTCTTATTTTTCTGCTTATCTAAAGAGAATATTAGATCCAGTTTCAATTCTATTTAGATCTACAAGTAGGACTTACAGGAGCTGTAACACCGAATAGAGATTTCAATGTCTTTAAATTTATTCCTATTTCTATTTATTGTCTCTGTGTTGTATTGTGGCTTCATTGTATTACCACTGCAAAAGTTCTCCTGTAAATTTTAAAAGAAAGAAGTCACGACACTGTTGTTGAGACACATAACTAACTCCCTTCTCTCAGAAGCATGCCGATGGCACGTTATTTCAGAAAACAATACTTAAATTTCCTTGACGCTTATCTCTGTTAATTTCTTTGGCAATTCTGCTTTGTTCTACATATAGTCTTCTTCTGTTTTTTTTTTTTTCCAGTGCCAATTAAATGTGGAGCTTGCCTGAAGGTGCTCTCTCCTCCCTTCCCCTCTTCCTCGCGTGCCCTTTCTGGTAGATGGGACTGCTGTCTGGCTGTGTGACACCCACGTTCCTCCCTGGCACGTAAAATATTAATGCTCAGTGTCAGGTGGCGCGTTACCCACAGAAGCACCGGCTCAGAGATTAGCATTCGCTTTCTCGCTCTTCTCTCTTGAGAGGTTTTGTGGTTGTTGATGTTTTGCTCCAATGGACCGATTTTTAAATCTGCCAAGGTAGATTTGAGGTTTCAATTTATGCATCTTTGCAGGTGAAGCTGAAATTCTTTATTTGCTTCCTGTTGTTCTCATTATCAGTTTTTTTAAATATAAAATACCATTTTATTTAATAATAATAATAATAAAAAGATATAGGATGCCAGTTTCTTGGGGGGCAAAATGAGACACGTGTTGCTCTGATCGAAGAGGGGGTGACATAGGAATATGGGGGTGAGGGTTCAGCGCCCATGCACTTCATTCTTGCTGACCGTGACCCACAAAATACATCTGTGCCATTTATCAGGACAGTATCCGTGAACCTCACTGAAACACCGACAGATTGAGTTTCTTGCCAGTCAATCCGCTCATCGCTGGGTACCTCTCCATCATCCTCTCCTTAAGATGCAGAACAGGGGATTTGCATGCACCTGCCATGCACATATCCCTCCATGCTTCACGTGAGGTCATCTGATGCTGCCTCACGCTCCAGAATTCTTCTCGGCATTTTCCCTGCAGAGAACAGGCACGCGTCTGTCTCGGTCCCGCCCAAATCGTTAGATTTGTGGCCCGTTGCCTCTTTCCACCATGAGGAATAATCTTCATTTCTCTTTCAGCCGGTCACTGAACCCTGTCAACCCTGAAGTGGATTCATGACACCCCAGCTTGACGATAACTGGGCTCCCCGTCTGGGCCCCCAAAGGTAGATAGATCAGTGACACCCCTCCCTTTAAGCTACTCGCAGACCAATAAGGCGTAAGAAGTATATATTCACGCGTGGAATAGAGAACTATGGAGATAGAATGATATGAATTAAGACACTGCTAGGGGCCAGGCATTTCCATTCATTATATGTTTGAGTCATCACTGCACACTGGCAGAATCTACATTTTAATTTCATTTCATCATAAGATGAAACCGAGTTTCAGAGAACTTAAGGGAATCGGATCTGATTTCAAAGACCACGTACTTCCCATTCTGGTGTGTCACTTAAGTGCCACTCAGCAAGGGAGCTTCGGGACCCTACCAGGTGATACCCTGGATGATTGCAGAGCCGGGGTCTCATAACCGTGATGCTGCTTGGGTCTTGATGCTCCATTTCATTGTAGCATTAACATAAATGGCACCTGTCAGCTCCAAACTATACCTGCCTGGCAAACACCCAAAGGCTAGCCCGAGACTGTGGCTTCAGTCAAAATGACACACTTTTCACCTAAAACCACTGCCCGGAGCTCATCGGGGCAGAGATGATGCTCTCCCAGCCTCCAGCAAACTGTCCCCTCTCACTGGATGCGTATGTAAACAGCTCCATGCTTCAAAATGAATGAAAACACCAAGCATCGTCTTCAATGATGATCATCGATTTATGATCCCAAAGCGTTTTGAAAAAGTGCTACGTGAAGACGAATCGGTCTCCTGTGACTATTATAAACTCTTTGGAAAGACTCGAGGGGATTTCTGTCACCTGAGAGGCATGCTAGAGCTTTCGCGTGCTAGAGTCTTGATGGGTGATATTCAGTAGGTGTTGGCAGGGAGGGGGTTAACTGAGCATGCCCCAGAGCCATCCAGAAGTTTCAGGGAGGAGAGCGTTCGCTCTGCTGTGGACCCCAATTAAAAATAAAACCCTTAGCTGGGCGAGCCCGCTCCGTCTTTAGGATAAACACGATTTGCCTCACTGCAATTGTACCACACTAACTGTATTGTAGAGTAATACAGTATATATGCCTCCTCAGCAGCAGGACAAAAGAGATGGCTTAATTATATCCAGCCCGAAGGATGGGGCGTAGTTAACACCTTTCTGGGTGGGCTGAGATTAATGGCCACTTGCCCCACTCTTGCCTACCCCGGAGCCCCTTTATCCACGACTATACAACTCGGTAGTTGATATTCAGATCACAAGAGAGAGCATTTAGCCAAAGCATTTGTCTACCGGGTTTGATCTCTTTTTAATTTTATTCAGATTTACGACTGCGTTATTAAGTGATATCACTGGATTCTGTCTGAAGTACACCGGGACCTCCCCCAATCAGATCTGAACATCTGAAGGTGGCATTAATTTTCGAGATTGGACGTTACATTTTTCCCTTAAGTATTCTCGCAGCCTGCGTTGCCCTCAGCCATAGCTGAACCCTCTTTTCTGCTGGGCTGTGTGTGTGTGGCTTGTCTGCCCACTTCAGGCAGAGAGAGTGGGCTTTGGGGACAGAAAGATGGGACTTGTGAACTGTGTTGCAGCAGCTTTAAAATTTCACAGATGGTCAAATGGCTGGGGAATTCATTCCTTCTTTGGGCATGGAGAGAACTGTGCCATAGCTGATAATGATTTTGAATTAGCATAGCATTTTCTCCTTTAAATCGGTATATATGTTATACGTATATGTATATGTATGCATATCCACCTATATAAACTCGAATAGCATTTCCTCCTGAAATCACGCTTTTTTGGTTCACCAAATAATGCCTGCAAGGTTTGGTGATGTCACACATGCGATGTGATGTCATTAGATCATACGGTGATCCCCAGGACAATCTTGAAAGATGGACACTATTAGTCCTACTGTTTTACATCTGAGCAAAGCGAACTTCCATGCTTAAGCAATGAATTCAAAGCGAATGAGGATTAGAAGGAAGGCTCAACCCCATTTTTTTTCATGCTCTAGATTCAGTGGCATTCAATTTTATCGCTCTGCCTTTTCTCGAAATCAAGTTGTGGCCTCAAGAAGTCTGTCTGCTTACTCTCCATGTTTGCTTTCTGCCAAGTGGCCCTGTGATGTCCTAGCACGGGGTTAAATACCTACTTGGCAAAATATTTAACCTCAATGGGAATGTCTCAGGATAAAAATAATGCAGGAAAAGTGCTCAGAATACAGCTCTCAATAGTGCTCTCAATAAGTAGCATATTCCATGCCTTTGGTACTTGATATTCTCATACTCTCCATCACTAGATTCATTCACGTAGTTAGACAGGAGAAGGTTACGTACAAGCCTCTCATAAATCCTATAAAATAATAGAATCTTTCTATTCTCCCCCTCTTGAGGCCCAATGGAGGTCACCTGGATGAAACCCTGAGGCCAGAGATACAGTCTTTGAAGATCTAATAGGTGTCGATTCGATACATATTATGATAGATGGAAAAGGAAAGATTAGAGAGACAGGCCAAGTAGACATGCCCTAGACAGAGAAAAGGTCTTCAGGTGAGATTTTGTGGAATGTTCTGCTGCTCTCTCAGCTGTGATCTCTATATTATTGATCACCCGGACTATAAAATAGTTTTTCACAGAAGGGAAGCTTGAAGAGAACGCGTTCTCGCTGACACAGTATGAATGACGCAGTCTCATCAAAAATCAATGTCCTCTCACGATGGCTTTTGTGTGGAATAACGCAGAAGTCCAGAAAACACTCACTTATTCATGTTGATAAAAAACAAAAAAGTTCCCTTTTATTTTGCAAAACGCTTACCAGGGTTCCTTCTCTTATTCGACAGATATTTAATGAGTACATACTATGTGCTAAGCATTGGGATAGATGCTGGTGTTTCGGCCGTGACCACACAACCTCTAGGTTCATTAGCAGCCTACATTCTCGTGGAGCAGACAAATAAACATCGCCATCAACAGCTAGAGATGAAATGAAATGAATGTCAAATGAGGTAGAAAAAAATGGCGCTATGGGAACAGATCGTGAAGAAATCTGACTTCTGGGTGAGAGAATTCTAAGAAGCACAGGTAGCTTCAGCTGTTTAATATCTAAAGGATGAGCAGAAGAGATGAGATGGAATGAGAGAAAGAGAGAGAGGGAGAGAGGGAGAGAGGGAGAGAGGGAGAGAGAGAGAGAGAGAGAATAAGAGAAAGAAGGATAAGTATGCATCCTGAGAAGAAGCGTATTGCATTATAGGTCCACAAAGAGAGATTCTGGGCTGGAGGAGAGGGAATCAGGAGGTGGGACAGGGATGCAGCTCGACAAACAGGAGTCACATCACACATTGCTACCTTGAAGATGCATCCTTTCCCGAAGGATGATGGGAAACCTTTCCACAGTGAGAAGCTGTTCTCATTTTCAATTCCCCACATGGACGTCAGAGCGATCTATAGAATCTTTTCCTAACTTCTCATCTACAGTAGCGACTCCCCTCCCCTCGTCACTCATCACTGGATTTTATTTTCTTCAGACCCATGCGTTGATTACATCTGGAAACTCTTACATAAATATTTCTTTCTTTGTTTATTTTATGTCTCTACCCATCAGAATGCAAGCTCCCAGAGGCACAGAGATGCTCACTGCTGTGATTCTAGTGCCTTATATAGTGTCTGGCATATAAAAGAAGCTCATTAAATATCTGTTGAATAAATAAATGTAGGGATTGATATTAGCACAAGAAACGAGCTGGGGACAGGTCTGCCGAAGGGACCCCTTTAATAATTCTATCTTAAACTAGGATCGTATGTTTTTGGCAGCAGATAAGAGGTGAGTGTAAGATACGGAAAATGTTGCAGTTGACAAATATTTAGTTGAAAAAATGTCAGATTTGGGTATTCTATGGTATGAATTCTAATTGTCAGTTTTACTATAGAACAAGTATGAGTGGATGGCATCAAATAAATATGAACAGCCCCCTATTCCCTGGTACAGTTTGAAGTCTGCTGAAAATCTTTATCGTTGCAGAGGTAGTCTTTGCTTATTAATGAATTCAATTTCTCTCCACACCTCCCCTGAACTAAACATTATTGTCTGACCTGACAAAGCAATTCCATCCTTTTCCAAACTACAGACATTATTATTTAACAGATTTGGAGAGAAACAAAGTCATTAGATGCTCCGCAGACAGCAAAATTAGTCGCATCAGGAAAACTGTCATCGAAACGAGAAAGAGGAAGTTGACTCGGAGAGAGTGACAAAGAGCAGGCTGCTACTTGAGCCGGTATAGGGTAGCATAGAAACAGACAGACAAACAAACAAACAAATCGTATTTGCTCTCTGCTGTCAAAAGCTATGTGAAAGAGTTGCATTTTAAATCACATGGGATAAGAGATGGGATGTGTGGGTATCAGAGAGAGGGGAAGGAGGAGGGAAAATTGAAAGAAGCTAGGTCAAAGTTACAAACACCTAGTTCTAAAATAAATAATTACAAAGGGCGTAATGGGCAGCGTGACGACTATAGCTAACACTTCTGTATGGTATATAAAAAGAGCAAATCCTAAGCATTCTCATCATAAGAAAAAAATATATATATATATATATTTTTGTATCTATAGGGGATGGACGTTATCTAAACTTATTGTGTGATCATTTTAGCATCTATCGAAGTCAAACCATTATGCTGTCCACTTTAAACTTATATCTCAATAAAATTGGAAAATACAGAGCTCGGCGTCGAGGACAACAGTAAAGGAAGAAAGAAGTGAACGTATTGATGGATCAGGAGAGATTTTCTGCGCGTGAAGAGAAGCCTCAGAAATGGCAGAGAGAGGGTTGGAAAAGGTTTTCAAGAGACTCAGAGACTCCATCTGAAGCTGGGAATTGGTGACAGAAACCAGTCCGTTCCTATTCAGTTACTCCAAATTTCGAACGCCTTTCTGAGCGATGTTGACTCTCACGCTGTTGCAATAAGTAATTCATTCGCACTTTGTGTGGGTAGAAAGAAAAAGGAACCATTTGATTTCCAGCTAGTACCCCCACTTTTTTTCAAGGTTCCCTCACTTTCGCGAACATCCTCCAACTTTAAGAAATGCCGTGAGCACATGTCTCTATCTGGCTTGCAAATGGCATCTCTTCTTTTCTTTGGATTTAGAAACTGTCACTTCCGGGGGTTTTCTTTGTGAGACACCGTTCCCATAACAACGGGAAGCCGGACCTCTGGGGGACCCCCTGTGGAGTTCTGGAATGTTCTCTGCCTGCAGGCGGGGAGGAGAATGCCAACCCTCCCACGCAGCCTCTCTCTTTGAACTGTCCCTGTCTCTGGAAACGGACCAATCTCTCAATGCCACCAGTTCCTGTAAATTTTGTACCATCTCAAATGGCAAAGCTATATTTTTAAACCCATCAACTAATGGTTAAAAAAAAAAGACAGGACTGTAAAATAGTCTCATAGCCTGAAAGATAGATAGATGTGTGGTTTGGGCATTTTAAACAGTGATGATAAATACTGCACATATTTCAAATATGTTGAATAAATATAGGTGCATAAAACATTTATGTACATGTTAAATACGTGTGTCTCTCTTATCAAAAATTACCAATCTAAATTTTCTAAAGAGTATTCTTTCAGGAAAAGAATGAATAACGATAGAATTTAGGGAAATTCGCTTCTTTGTAACCTCACCCTCGGATACATAGCTCTGCTATAGCCCGAATCCCAAAGCAAAACATGCTTAGAATAGTTACAAATTCAGACAGAAAGCCACTAAATTACATGGTAATACAGAGAAATACGTACAGATATTCCTTTTTAAAAGAATAAGTCCACATTGTAATTATTTTTAGTTTTTAAAGAACTTTTTGTTATGACTATTTTTCTACTGTGATTAATGAATATGTCATCTCTAATTCATTATTAAAATTGAGCAAGACCAAAAAATGATTGGCTGGGGCATGGCACTATCTCCGTAATGGAAGGTGGTGACAATAGATCCCTCTCTCTTCACATTATTGTACACGTCCAGATCTGCTGTAATAGCTCAAATGATTCCATTATACAGGTATTTTTCATAATAATATTAAATTACCTTTACCTCTTCCATAAATTGTGCATAGTGATTTGTGCTATACCCATCTCCTTTCCCTCCGCTAGATGAAATGAGAATTTGCCATGAAATTTTTAACCCCAGATCTCCCAGCTGTACCCATCCCGCATTTGAAAAAATAAACAAGATAACAGGCAACCCCGCCCCAAATAAAACAAAACAAAAAACAAAAACAATGCTATTGTTAACTGAAGTAAAAGTATCTGCTAAATAAGAAAGTCTTGATTTAATTGTTCTCTGTAGTATACTTAAATTGGGTGGATTTGTTACATCACAACACAATGTCACGAAACTTTTCAAATTGAATGAATTCAATGAATTCGGAGTTTAGAAATCTATACCCATTCCTCTAATGGGAGCCGTAATTAAATTAAATTTAATTTAACTTTATCCTATCTATACCGGAGGACATAATTGTTATGCTTCATAAAACTATTAGAAGCTTTGTTTTAATTCTTCTTAGTCTAATATGACATTGGCATTTTTGAAGAACAGAATATTTTGCATTTGAGGTTTGTATGATGTTTCCTCATGGTTAAATCAGGTTATGTATTTATGTTCAGAATATTACATGAGGTAGTGTGTTCTCAACACATCATACCTAAATACAGACATTATCCATCACCCAGTCGAGGCGTTATATGATGTCGTATGATCATTATTTTTTCCCCTTGTTGTTAGTAATTTGGGAGGGGGGAGTCTTTTAAAAACTATTTAATCATCCTTCTCTTTATCAAAATATCCCCTTAGATTTTTTTCAGTCTCTCTTTTCCCCTGCCTCATTTAGAGTTGTCACTGCTGTACTTGACACCGACACTTGTGTCTCCCTGCAAGTGTCTTTATCTGCCTAGGTTTTGAGGTGACTATTGGGGTCACCTCAAATAGCAGATCAACTTTTGAAAAGTTGTAAATTTGCTCCCTACTGTTTTTTTCCCCCCATTGTAAAGATGAGAGTTTATGCTTTGTAGCTTTCTACTTGTCCGAGCTGAAATCAGAATTCTGTTTGGCGCATTTAAATGTTTAATTCATTTGTGGATAGTTGAAACTAATTTTAGTTTACTTATCTTTATTTATACTCTTGGTTTTTTTTTCATATTTATTCTTATAATATGTCACAAAAAAAGATAAAGCGTTTTGAAATTGTCTGTATCCCTTGGCAAATGAGTGATTTTGCAATTTCACTTTGAGCATGACTCACCAGAGATTCTTGGGGTTCTGCAAACAAAGAATCCATGGGGACCACTGATTACTATTTGTGTCACTATAGAAAGAGGCTTTCTAAAAGGTACCTAGACACTTCTATGGTATTTCAAGTATCCTTCTCTTTAATTCCCAGCCTCTTTTTCATTAAGGAATTCATTTATGAGTTTTTTTGTTTTTTTGTTTTGTTTTTTTTTGTTTTTCTTGTTGTTGTTGTTGTTTTGTGTTTTTTTTTTTGTTGTTCTTTGTGTTTGTTTGTTTTTGCTTTGTTTAGGTCATTGGCCTAAACAAAGTTTGGGTTAAATTTCTACCCTACTCTCGATTTTGTATTCATCTCCTCTTACGTCTCATTTCTGTCTGGTCGCCATCTTTTATCTTCAGTGGGGCTTCCATCAGCCTATAATGAAGGAGTTTTAGATCTGAAGTCAGAAGGACCTGGGTTTGAGGCCAGCCTGGAGGATTTCAGTCAACTTATTGAATCCCTCAGACATCCAGCTTCCTCCTCAGTGTCACACCCACTGCTGGGTTATTTCCACCGTTATTGGCTTAGGATATTTTTTTCCCTTTTTAAAAATAATTCTCCCCCAATCTGCTCTTTTTCTGAGGTCCCGGGTATCTCACTATGAGTCTGTCATTCCCACTTCGTCTCATGGCCACAGGGCTTTGCTGACCACGGAATCTCTCTCTCCATTCCCTACTCTGCAAATATCACATCTAAGCTGATGACTTTCAAATCCTTTTGCTCATCATGAACTTCTTCGAATTCCAGCCTAGACCCAAACGTCTCTGTAACATCGTCCCTGGACTTCCCAGCACTCATTCAAACTGAACGCGTCCAAAATCAACCTTTGGACTTTTCTCAAGTAATATACTTCATCTTTAATGCTCCTCCTCTCACTACATAGCATTGCCATTTATCCAGCTTTTTTGAACAAATAATTCAGAGTCATCCTTTACTCCCCTTGTCCTTTATGGCCCATATCCAGCCTATCCACAGAAACACATCCTGAATCCTTTGAAATATATCTCCTGGTACATCTTGATTCAAATCATCATCAGCTCACACTTAAATAACGACAACTGTCACTTCACTGATATCTTCTGGCAGTTAGAACCTGAACAGTCTGGATTCTGTAATAGGTCCTTCCAGCCTCCCCGAAGCTACTTCCGCCAGTCACAGTCCATCACCCCTAAATGCCACACATCTGTCTCACGAGCCTCGCTCATTACAACATCCTCACTCTCTGCAGAGCCTTTTATTTCCGATCTACTTAAACTGTGTAACTTTATCCATTTTGCAAAACACAGATGGAATGCCACCTCTCCCATAAAGGTGTTCCTGGCTCTCAAAGCGAAAAACAACGTGTCGACCTTGGAAATCCCATAACGCGTTATTTCTTCTCTTACTTTTTTTTTTTTTTTTTACAATTCCTTTCAAACTACCCACTAATATTTTTAGACGAGAAAAGTAGAAGAGGCTTCTATTGAAAATTGAAACAAAACAGAGCGGTGAAGTGCAAAATAAACATCTCTCTTTCTCTTCCTCCGGCTCACTCTCCAATTCCAAGAATTAAATATTGTTGACGATTTCTCAGATTGAAAAGGTTTCATTGAAGGTATGCAGCGACTCTGTAAACTGGGAATTGAGAAAGTCAATGGTGAGCAGTGTCTGAAACATAATACAACCACTTAGTGGGGAATCCAGTCAGGATGTAAGCGTGGATGTCAGTAAATTTATATGCCCTGAACAACACCCCACATCACGCCAAGATGCTACCCGGCTGATTTATAACCGCCCATACCCAACTGCCTTTTTAAGAAACCATTTCATTTTTTAAATTACGTGGATAGAGTTTTCGTCCTTGACCTTCTCACAGATATTACTGAAAAATCAAGCTAAAAACTCTCCAAAATCCCATAAATTACCTCACTCCTGTGGCTGACATCATCCTGCCTCTTCCCTGACAGCTGAATTAATTTCCAGAAGCCCCATGGAATCATCTTCAGCCATTCATTATCCCAGGCTTGTGGCAGAGCCCTGTAGAGGCATTTGCCAACTTGTCCTTTTAATCGCCTCCTAATGATGAATTGCCCCTGAGTGGTCCTGTGCTCCAACCCTGTCCCTTTACTCACTCCCCTGTCTCTTGTTGGCCATTGTTCCCTCCTTGGGGACTTTATTGGAAAGCCACAGAATCACAGCAAAAACAAAGACGTTCTCCATCATTATCTCTGCCAGCTAAAACCAGGGACTCCTTCCGCACGCAATTCCATCTTTATCAAGTTCGTCAACATCTCACTCTGCTTCTGTCTTTCATCTTCCGTTGGCAGGTGCACGTGTGGAAGTGAAGCTACCTGATTTGTGCTCCCAAATCAGAAACCACCAACCTCACTACTTCATTTCCCAGTCATGACCTTGGCTCTATAATACCCCTTCTACTGGAAGCAAAGACCCCACTAGCTATTTCAACGAATAGAATTTAACATGGGTTATACAGGTGTTGTGGGGGCTGAAAAAGCATGAAGGAAAAAAAGCATGACATACCATAGAGATACCGATGACAACAAGAAGCTACCACCTGCAGGGCTGGGGGAAGAAAAGGGACAAGATGGGATTGTCACAACGTAGAAACAGAGGCGACTGCACAGAGCTGGAGTGTGGTCTTCTCAGAGAATGACCTTCCACATTTGGTGCTGCTCCCCTAAAGTATGACTGGTCCTGGGGGTGCAGAGAGAAGCTGGTGCTTGAAACAGAAGGTGCGGTCATGGTTTATTGCTGGGGTTACCCGGACAAGGAGAGGAAGGAGGACATTCCTTCTCTGCCTCTCTGGCCTCCTTGTCACCCTCTCGTGTCCCATTATCAAGACCTAACAAGAAAGGAGAAGTAAATTGTCTATTCCATCTTTACAGAGTAGAATGTCAAAAGTTGAATTTGAAACTAAGAGAAAATAGCTGAATCATGAGCACTCCAAGCTCCCTAACTCAGCACCATCTCTAACTCCCCACCATTATTTTAAATTTTTTACCCATCCGTTACTCTGCCTGAAATGTCCTTCTTCTTCATTTTCACTTGCAAAATTTAACCTCTGATGTGGCTTTTTCCCCTAGTAAATTTTCTTTGATTCTCCAGTTTGCAGACAAGAAAGGAAAGGGATTAATTTCTTTTTTAGGATCCTGTAGCTCTTTATACATGGAGTCATTAGAACCATGTGTCCTGTCTACAGTTAGGATGTGTGCCTGTCCACGTGTAAGGTGAAACTCTCCACGGATGGGGACAGGCACAGCTCTATCTGTCCACAGAGTCCGGCTCAAAACTAATGGTTCAATCTATAATAGTGACTTGACTAGAGGTAAGAAGCCGTAGGCATCACTTCTTTCCAATTTCATTGGCCAGAACCGAGCCACAAGACCCAACCCAACTGCAAGGGACGTTGGGAAATATAGTCTTCTCACATCCCCCAGGAGGATGGGTGGGTAAGGATTACTGAACACCTCGTTATCCTCTCATTCTCCACCTTCAAGTATATCCTACCCAGCAAAAGACAGTGACACAAAGCAATACTACACTCAGACACACACATATGTACGCATGTTGCACGTTAAAACAGTATTTATTCCTGACTCAATTCTAGTTATGGAAAAGACTGAAAACTCATCATATCAGAGCAATACCTTTACATCACTTTGACACATTTTTATAGAATTATTTAATTAAGAAATATAACGACAACTAGACTATCTATAATAGGAGACTAAGTCATCTAGCTCTACAAATAATGATAGTATTTTAAATAAACAGAGCATACTACCATTCATATTTTCCTTCTTTACGTAGATAGAGGGAAAGCTATGAAAATGAAGAAGCATTAAAAGCAGCTGGCATTTTATCATTTGGGGAGCATTTTATCCAAAACTCCATTTCAAAAGTATCAGTGGTATTCTCATACATTGTCACCTCTCAAATCTGGATACTACCCAAATGCCCAAAATATTAAATATTAAATCATGCTTCCTTCTGATGCATATTTACACAACAGACATTATAAGCAATGAGAATGAACAACCCGTAATTATATGCAACAACAGGTATGAATCTCACGGGCATACTGCTGTGTGCAGGACACCAGACACAAAAAAAAACACGTCATACATGATCCCACTGATGTTGAAAGAGACCGAACTACTCTGTTTTGTCTGACCTCAAGGCAGAGACTGACACTGGTGTCATCTTCCGTAGAAGATGACTTCCGGAATGCTCGTATGCTTCTATTTCTTGATCTGAGTCCACTTAGTTTATATGCGCAAGAAAAGTATGTTTGTTTGTTTGTTTGTTTTGTATGTAAATCATACTTGAAAGTAGAACAAGAGAAAAGCAAAAATGAAAACGATTCTCTTTGCCCACGTGGCTTTGTCACCCTTTGAAATAGACTCTGCCTATCCATTACGTGACTGCAGAAAAACGAAGACCTAGTCTCAAATACGTAAGACATCTTATTGGGATGGCACATTTGGGAAGCAAGACCATGAGGTGGGCACTTTTCAGAAGTGAAAATTCAGGTCAAAGACAATACAGTGACCAGTGTTCACACCGTGGCCATTGTGACGACAGCGACATCGCACTGTGATGCAAGGGATCACCAGTAGGGATGGGTATCGCTACAAAGCAAGAGATAAACTAAGCTGTGAAGTTTAGTTACTTTTTGACAAGTTCAGGTCTCGGCTGGGCCAGTCTGTCCCACCAGGCTGCCTTATCTGTCACATCAGGTCTTTCTAACACAAGGTCGCTTCCTTCTGAGGCTGGACACGTGGTTTGGGGACCACGGAGAAGAAAGGTTGATGGGCATCCCTGTGGACACCGTCTGGTTGCATAGCAGGGACATCTGGAGAATTTTTTTTCAACGTTTCCCTCTCTTTTCCAAACAAACTTAAAGTAGTTCTTTTCCTCTAAGCCCAGATTTCTGTCTGGTTTCTCTAACCATTAGAAGTTAATCTCTTAAAACCAGCATCCTCTGCCCTCCTGGGAGAAATACGAGAGGCCACAAAGGGCTCTGCTTTCTTCTGCCCCGGGATGGACAGACAGACAGACAGACAGCGTAACTGGGGAAGAAGGTGAAGAATTAGGAGGCGTGATGGGTTGGTCCAAATAAACTGAGTAGCCAAAGCGGTCGCTGTGCCTTAACCACCATGGACAAGGGGAATGATGACCCCAACCCTCAGCAGAACTCCGCACTGCCTGGAGGTGGATGCTTAGCGGGTGGCCGAGCCCGCGCGGGCCACAGACTCCAGTCTGTGCCCGATGTGTCATCTGGCCCTCTCTGCCTCTGCCGGCGTCCCCGGTGTTCCTCCACATCGCATTAACTCTCCTCCCAGTACAATAATCGACTCCAATCTGCCATCATCACGGAAATAGAACAGGTGAAGTGCCTGTAATGGGATCCAAATCAAATCACTTTCCCTGCAGCCGGCTTTTGCTGCGAAGCCAAGAATCCCCCGGGGAGACGCGATGCGGAGAGAAACACCTGCAGACGCGGGCTGACGCCCGCAGGGCTGATGGAACACGACAAGCCCCGCGCGCCTGGAGCCTCTGCTTAGTTACGAGACGGTCACCCCAGGAGGAACGACCCCAGGCAGGCTCTGACAAACCGGGCAAAGCCGGGGTCTCACTGCCGCTCTCTCTGACCCATCCTGGATCATTAGCACATCGCTTGACCATGCACAGCATCAGACCTATAGCGTCCCCTGTCCCTGCCCCAAATATCTGCGTTCACTGGGGTGGCTATGGTGTGACTTTCTGTTTATTCTATGAGCAGGCCGCCCTCAAGGTCAAAATCACCTGTGCGTATTACTCACTCTTATGAAGTAGGAATGGCCAAAGGAAATGGATTTGAATATGACATAGTTCTGGCACAGGGAGAGACGGGAAAATCTTTATTTTTGGTCATTTCTGTACAAACGCTGCATGCTTCTCTCTCTCCTTGCGTTTCCCAGATAGCTGTAGGTTACACTGCTTTAGAGGAAGGCATTTTTAGATGTGAAGGCTACTGGGTCACACCTCTTGTGTCCCCTGCCTCGCCACGGGTGTTGCTAGTTAAACGGCAAAGCTGTACACGTTTGCGATTGTACCATGCTCCTCATCCAAGCTCAGAGTCTGACACGGACTAGGTCAGCACCTACTCACGTGCCAGAGACTCTGAAGACTTCAGCTGCCCACGAGGTTCTGAGCGAGCGAGTTATAAAGAAGCAGAAAGAACAATTTCACGGTGGACATTTCTAAAGCAAGTGATTCGGTGGGAACATCTCCGACAGGAGTCTCTTTCAGTGTCTTTTGGAAGTTTTGCCTTCGATCTCCATCGAAAAAGGAGGAAAACGGGTCCAGGGGTCACACACCCAGAAATGGAATCAAAGATGCGATGTTTGCATTCAAGGGTCCCCACTCACGCCGGTCACGTGACTTTGCACGAGGGAGAGCTGTGGCCATCCGAAACAGGGGCCGCGTCTCAGAAGCCCTTCCGCCCAGGGCCACAGACAGGTTGGGCCAGCCACCGGTGTGAAAGTACAGGGCGATGTCACATGTCATCAGGGATGGTGGGAACCAAAGACACCACCTGTTTTTTTTCCAGGGCCAACGCTTTGTCCCTAGGGACACTGAGGTTGTGGGGACGAGTGGAAGCAATTTGTCCAGGTGGCTCTAAAGGTTCTGGCTCCGGAGGGTGGTCACGTCCAGGCCTCTCGTGGGAAGACATGGGGGACATCTCAGCAGAACACTGGGGAACTCCCCTGGGAGGAAGCCATCAGCGCCATTTCTACCTGGCTTTCTGCATGGCCTCAGGCCTCTTAAAGTATGAGATGCATCTAAGGAAAAGTGGGTCCATGACGAAGGTGGGGATCAGAGAGAAACGTGGTTGCTGTTCATACCCACAAGCCTGTTCCCTTGAGGATCCTCAATGCCCTTTCTTTTTGTGTAGCGACACTCCATCACGGGCTCCTTGTTGACAGGGGGTGTGCCATGAGCCTGGCAAGGTCAGAGCTACACTGCGTTACACGCAACAAGGTGACACAGGCGCGTATTGTACCATCGGCCGCCTGGAGCCAGGACGGGTCCGATTTTGCACAATTCCTTCTTTTCAATGAAAGACATTCATTAAATATGGAACTAACTCTGGTTTAACACGTATATCCAGGTACAGGGATAAATATAAAAAAATCGCGTGGTCCAGTTTGAATGGACAATTAAGATCGCTTTATTCTGTCTCTTTGACAAACATCTGGTGAGTGCCCAGAGGCGCTATGCAAAAACCCAAGGACACACAGCATGAAGCTTTAATGTCGGTTCCATGCCGTGTGTGCCCAGGCTTGGGGAGATATGAAGGCAATGAGGTTATAGTGGTGGGCGTGCTCATGGAAGGCACCTCGTGAAGAAGAGACGAGAACTGGGAGTGCCTCGGAGAGGAGGCAAAGTGTGAGTGAAGATGTGGAGGTGAAAGAGGAAGTTTTCAGATGAAGAGGGCACGTGGAAAAGAGACTACCGGAAACTTCCAGAAACTTCTAGAAACTTCTAGGCACTTCTAGAAACTTCCAGAAACTTCCAGAAACTTCTAGAAACTTCCAGAAACTTCCAGAAAGAGAATACAGCAGGCGGAAGGTTATGGAGTTGAGAAAGCATGGGTCAAATACCTATCGTGCGTGCTCACCAATGATTTGTCAGAAATGCCTACACCACACCAGTGGGCACATGTACACACGTGCTGTTCCAAAACTGGCTTAAATCCGCTAGTTAAGGATGCACGAACTCCAGTGGCCCATGGCTTTAAAATGGCTAAGGTGTATGGGGAAACTGTCACAAAAACAGCGAACCCAGGTGGGCTGCCCTGTGGTCCCCAGTGTGCCTATTCTCCTTCCTCTGCCCACTGTCCCCATCTGTTGAATATTTCTCCCATTTTCATGCCAATTTCTTAAGACAGTTCTTGCCGTTTTATGCAGAATTCATAACAAAAGGGAATTTAAAAAAATATATCTGAACAGAATTTTCTAAACTTTTACAAAGCAAGTGATAACTGACACGCAGAATTGCAGAATCTGACTCCGGAAAGAAAGCCTCTGAATTCTGTCATTTCTATTATGATGCATATTACGTAGCAAAGTCCATTTATGTCTGTTATGTCCATGACAGGCATACACATTCCATTTGATATTCCTGGTGGAATCTGATATATTGATGATTATAAGATAGCTACCACTTATTGAACACTTATAGGTGTCAGAGATTGTCCAAAGTGCCCTCCATGAATCGTTTCAATTAGTATTAGCTATGTTAGTGTTCAATACCCCATCACGAATCCCTCTTTCTAATTTGGCTTTCAAAGAGAAATTTTCACTCGCGTTTGAACATAGAATTATTCTGAGACTGCTTAATCTACTTTAATAAACATGTAGATAATACGCAGATACCAAAATCTGTATTTATACTCTTCCACAGAAATACCAATATAATTTTCATCATGTGATAGGTCTAGAGAACAGAAGCACTGGGTTTGAATGTGATCTCAAACATGCCTTTTGAGAAACGTATGCGCAATCCTTTTAGGCATGTAAGTGTAACGATGCTGAGGGGTCACTCCAGCAGCTTTATTGATCAGAAACTTAAGAGTTGATTGAGGGAAAAAAAAGTCTCCAAAACCCACTATACAATTGTAATTTTTATTTCCTTGGATTTGTATAATCTTTTGGCAAAAAGCTTAACGTTTGGCTTTCAATACATAGTCAGCGAAGGCACATTTTTGTATTCTGTTCTGTGGTAGCCAGGTGGATCACTTCAAATAAAACATCATTATATCTGAAAAACACTGAGTTATTCCTGTGCTCTATGATATATTTTCAGGAAAATAATTCTTTATTGTGGATTTTTTTTAGGGAGAAACAGAAACATACCCCATACCGCCATACCCACCACAGCAATCATATCATGAGCAAATTATAGCGGGGACGGAGATTTTTTTGACTAATTAGGTTTCTCGGATAATAAGAGCTTTTTAATAA
The DNA here is from genome assembly GCA_004027375.1 of Macroglossus sobrinus. Classification (NCBI taxonomy): domain Eukaryota; kingdom Metazoa; phylum Chordata; class Mammalia; order Chiroptera; family Pteropodidae; genus Macroglossus; species Macroglossus sobrinus. The sequence continues at coordinate 35,520 of PVKZ01002890.1, read as the reverse complement.
GGTACATATCATTTACAATATTGCTAATGAAACGTGAAAGCGATTCAGTATCCGGGAAGATAACAGAGAACTTGTTTTAATTGTTCACATTTTTTCTTGCCTTCGGTGACACAATCATTATTTCACAGTCGCCACTTATCATGAAATCCAAAAGGATTAATGGTTTTACTTAGGCTGGCGAAAATGTTGAAGGTGTCTCGATTATCAGGGCCGTAGGAAAGAATAATGGTTATTTGTCATCGCGTTTAGCAGGAGAATGAATTGTCCCCTGGACAGCGATGTCATTAACCCTTTGTGGAAGTGGTAATAGCGTTTCAGGCAGAGCTGGGGAATGTCGAGATTCAGGATTGAGCATGGGTTTGAATGGGGTTTCTTCTCATCCACAATCACCGAAAAAAAAATTATATCTTCTCTTGGCAGAAATGAACACAAACAGCTTAGATCGTGATACGATTCTGGGTATCTGAAATTAAAACTAGATGGTAACTGGTCTGTTCTTGTGATGAATGAGCAAATGGTTACATTATAATCAAGAGAAATGTGAAGTGTGGGGAAAAATTTTTAGAAAATATATTTTAAAGAAATGGAGAAAAATATGAAAAACGTTTCCTCGTGGTCTCTCACCCAAATCCGGATTATGTTTTAATTCAAGTGCCACATTTTAGTAGTTCCTATGTCTACTTCAAAAATTCTCATCTTACCTACCTTGCTTAGCCAGCAAAAAAATTAAAATTAAAGAAACTCAATTTCTAAAGTCCAGCATCCAAAATATAGTCAATAATATTGTAGCAACTACATATGGTGTCAGATGGTACTAGATTTGGGGTGATCTCTTTGTAAGTTCAATAAATGTCTAACTACTCTGTTGTAGACTTGAAATGAATATAATACAATATGTCGACGATAATAAGAATTTTCTTTTTAATTAAAGAACGTGTGACCTGTAAAAGAAAACTTTTTTTAAGACTAAAATTATGCTAGTTGAGGACGAAAACTGATAAAGGTCTGAGCTTACAATGAAGCCTTTTCTGCTCTAGTACAAATGTAAGAGTACAAATACACATCTGTTGTGGTGTGGTTAATCCGCTGGCTTCAGTGAATGATTTCAGTTTAAGGACTGCATGGTAAAACAAAATGAAGAAATAAAAAAACAAAAAAACAAAAAAAACAAAATAAAACAAACAAAAAACAAATACGCAGGGCTATAGTCAGAAACATCAATATTTGCCTCCAGTAAAATGAACAGAATCTCTCCCTTTCCGGATGATGATGGGATTGAAATGGTACCAAACGCCTCTCCCTGTCAGGTTGCCTGGCAGCCTGAGCGAACCAAATTTCAAAATGGAGCCGGGTGTTTCTGGATGTCAAGTGCAGGTAGTTGAGCGGTGAATAGAAATTATATTATTCAAAATGCTAGGGGGAAAATTGCCTCCTTGGGCACCTCCCATCCTCGGAATCAAGGCGGTCAGTGCATGGAAGCTTCTAGCATTATCACTATCATTATGTGTGATCTATCGACAAATGGGTGTTTCTTTGAGATGGTAAACAAGACAATTTCTCCGGGAGCCCCATGAGGTGTGCTGAAACCACACACCCCAGCATTTTTTAGAAGTAAGAGGTCACGGTAAGCAGCTGCCAGAAGATAAAAGGACATAGGAAAGAAAAGAAAAATAATAAATTAGGGAAAGAAAGACAGGAAGAGAAAAAAGGAAGGAAGAGAGAAATAACAGGACATATTGTGTTTGAAGGGGCAAAGTCGCTGATTTTGACAGGCACGGAGCTACAGATGTGGCCGACAAAATTACAGAGAGAGTTTAGTGAGCAAATCCAATTCAGAGTTTCTGACTGACACTGCGACACTTTGGTCCTCTCCCCAGATTAGAGTCTTTGTTTGGGGAACACTACTTTTTTTGAGATCCTCTAACTTCATCTGGTGAGAAGCAATTCTGGTGGGAAATGAGGCAGAGCGCTAAGGAGGATGAATTTTCCTGGAAGCCAGCCCCAGCATCACACCCCGAGAGAATGCAATCCCTTCACAATGGAGTTCAGAACCTTCTAAGTTCGAAAACAAAATGGTACCATTCATTGCCAGATGCTCAATTTCAAAATAGCGTGAGCTATGATAAACTCGAACTCTCATTTCTGTCTCTAAAATAAATGCAAATGCATTAAGGGGGTGAGTAGAGCAATACAGGTCTCCCCGCTGACAGAAGGAAGCCCACAGAGGTCTTTGTTTCCCAGAAGGTAAGAGTAGAGGCTTCGAGTTAAAATGATGTATGTGTTTGAAAGATTTTCCCTTTATGATTACTTCCATCAGATGCTGTATTCCAGGCTCAGATTCTTTTAGCATGTATGTTTTAGTAAGTGCCAGGCATGATCGCAATTGGACCAGATTTTGTTTTTAATTCTCTCACTTTAAGGTTCTGATACATTTGGATTTTTAGTTAAGGGGACTATAGACTAGCTTTCAAATTTCTGGAGAAATAGAAAGAAGAAAGAAAAAAGAAAGAGAGAGAGGGAAGGAAGGAAGGAAGGAAGGAAGGAAGGAAGGAAGGAAGGAAGGAAGGAGGGAAGGAAGGAAGGAGGGAAGGAAGAAAGGAAGGAAGGAAGGAAGGAAGGAAGGAAGGAAGGAAGGAAGGAGAGAAGGAGGGAGGGAGGGACAAAGAAAGAAAGGAAGGAAGGAAGGAAGGAAGGAAGGAAGGAAGGAAGGAAGGAAGGAAGGAAGGAAGGAAGGAAGGCTATTGGCATCCATAAAGAAAATATGGAGATGGAAGGGAGGGTTTTTATTATTTTTTTTTATAATAGGATGGGATCACAGTTATTACAAATGGATGAAAGGTGAACTTCGAGGCACACTGGTCTCGTGGTATGTGGCAGGAACAGCTTGGCTCCACAGAATGGCTGTATAATCCCCATTTTTATTTTTCTCAATTATAACCACCTCTGCAGTGCCAGCTGGAAGCCAATATTCTGATTTCCCCCTAGTATTTACGATCCTGAAATCGCTACCCCCTCTTCCTCCTCCGAAGGCCACGTTTTTAATTGACATATTCTTGGAAATCCATTAGGTCAATTTCACCGAGAACGTGCCAAATGGATACGAAATTGCGGTTCTTTCATAAAACAATTTCTCAAAATGAGTGTGCTTACATTTTCATTGTTTTTTTTCTGCTTGAATCGCTGGCTACCTGTGCAAAAAAAAGAAGTCTCCTGTCATTTTGTAATTTAATGCCAGAAATTCCACTCATGTCTCGGTCCCCTGACAACGAAACAGGACCATGGAGCATCATTAAGTGTCCTTAACCAGCCCGCATCCTACACTAAGGTCATCATTTCACTAAAGATCACACATGTCCTGGTTTACCAAGCAGCACTAATGGCAAATTGGATCACTCAAAATCTCTGAAATGATCAGTACACCTGGTGACAAAAGTGATTATATTGGGGCATTAAGGTGCCACCAAACGCCCCGATTAAGACGCTATGTCAGTTAGTATCTTGGTGCCTTCAAAAACCAATTGTACCACCTCCCTAAACCACAGAGGCAGTTGATAATAGTCAAAACTATCCCCCCAAACTGTTTCCACTGACCTGGAAAAAAAATCTGAAAGAGATATAGAGTGTAGAAGAAAGCATGGATGCTTGCAAGTAGACAACAATAAGATGAAGATACTGGGATGGGGGCCTTGCTCATATAGCCACCTCTGTGTGCTCAACTGTCGGTATCATTTCTAAATTTTGTCGATATCATATCTAAATGTTATCAAACGCTTACTGACGACGTACGGTGAATGCCTGAGTTCAAATCATCCAATCTGTGTCCCAATCCGACGGGGTAAGAACTATCATATTGTGACTGCCGTTTTATGCTACGGCCCAGCCACAGAGAGGATACGTAAGTCGCCCAACGTGACATAGCTAGCAAGTGGCAGGACCAACACTTTGTCCCAGATGAACTAAACCCTATGCCTGAGCATTCGTCCTCAACACATCGTATCATGGCAAAGAGCACTGGTGCGCTTATTCCCAGGGGATGAGGCGGTGTCCACCCAGATCAACTAGAAGCAGCACTTGGATCATCAATCTTATTTATTTGCCTTTTCAAAGAGGACACAATATCTGATTCGTTTTTGGGTGGAGGGGACGCAGGTTCTGAGGGTAGGATTAATGAGCAGATAACATGGGTTTGGAACAAGAAAGACAAAACCTTTCTCCTAAATGTACTAGTCAAATGATCTTGGGGAAAGTAATTTGCCTTTCTAAACCCTCTTTTCTTTTTCTGTAAAGAAATGAAATGCTCACTTTTAAGAGTTGCTGTGACATGGTGGTTGAATCCAAGGCAGTTCTCAATATACATACGGTGGCTGTTTTGTCACTGATATTGTGACTTAGGTGGCTTTCATAAACTCAGGATGATCTGCTCAGCTTTATTCAAATCTCGCGTTATTCTACATGTTTTTGTTTTGTGAACTCAAAAAAATACAGTGAAATTTTTTGATAGTCACAGTTGTCATAAGCCTTTAAGAAAGTGTTTTTGAGAAATTTTTCAGTTTGTTTTAATTTCCAAGGCAGTTGTAAGGAGTTTTAAACCTTGAAGATGAAGCACAAGATATCTGAGATATTGTTTTACTGTTTACAAAAATTTACTAGAGTTTTTACTAGATATTTTCTTTTTTCATCCTTTTTTGTCCTTTTTCTTCCTTCCTTCCTTCCTTCCTTCCTTCCTTCCTTCCTTCCTTCCTTCCTTCCTTCCTTCCTTCCCTCCTTCCTTCCTTTCTTCTTTCCTTCCTTCCTTCCTTCCTCCCTCCCTCCCTTCCTCCCTCCCTCCCTTCCTCCCTCCTACCTTCCTCCTCCCTTCTTTTCTTCCTTCCTTCTTTCCTTCTTTTCTTTCCCTAATATGAAGCTTCTGAGAAGTATGTTACCTCAGGAACCAGAGAAACTAAAGCAAAGAGATAAAGTCGCAAACACAAATTCACTCAGCAAGTTACTACAGAAGATTAAAGTTCCATTTTATACATTTCGTCTCTTACTCAATTAGCCAGAAACCGGAGAAGGCGTTATTAAGATACACCAATCCATGTCAAATCACGTGATTACACGCCTTTGCGAATTTCATGCTGAGGAACTCTTGAGTTTATTTGCAATCGGCTTTTCCAGCACGGTCTTGATGGTGCAGAAGTTATAGCTCTTAATGAAGCTTTCTCTCGAGTTGAAATGACTACAGACACATTATGTCTTGTGTGCATGCGACACACACCTGCAGCTCTTGTCATGTGTCTCTAAAATCGTCCCCGTGTAAACCTTCAACTGACAGGTCAGCAAGGAGGGACAGAGTTTAGCCGGAAGTGACGTCTTACATCTCCCAGACTGAGCTTATTTTTAAGGTGATGAGAGGGGTCCATTAAGTGTCAGCTTACACGGGATTCTCCCGGGCCTTGTCAGGTTGGTCCAAACTGCTTCCTCTTTTGGCCATTAATCTCTAGCATCATTGTCCCAAAATATGGGTTTAGGGAAGATGGTGACAATGCACGAAGACCTCGTGTAGAAATGGATGAAGAGCAAGGTCATAAGACGTGTTTCCTTAGGAGACAGCATAAAAATAATTGTTTTGGTTTCCTACTGTTTATTATTGTGAAAATGATTCTATTGTTCTTGGTCCGGCCCAAACTAACAGGTGAATTCTCCCCCAAGATCACCTGACGAACAGACAGAATTAGCATCCTCGCCACTTGTCCATTCATCCTGATGACCGAGATACTGATAAAAGGCTGCAAACTTAGTAAGTGATTTCTTCCCATCGATAGTATCAATTCTAAATCCATCGTTGAAATTTGATTCCCAACTGGGATCTTTCCCATTGATGCCAAGTTATCTAATTTTTTTCCAAGATAGGTGAGGATTTAGGACATATTTTACCATGGTTTAACTGGCTATTTTTTTGATGCTATGCTGTAGAGCAGAGGTGCTATCATCTTTAAAAAAATAAAATGATAAAAATAATGTTTATCCATTCAAAAAGGACATCACAAGCTTCCTAAGGAATCTGGCTCTAAAAACCAGCCAAGTTTTAAACAGTGATAAGCTTGGAGAAGTTGTGACATGGTGTTAACAGAATATAAATAAATGATTTGGACAGATCCGGCTTCGAATTCTAACATTAGGTGCTGTTGGGTGAATAAACGAACACCCCAAAGTTCCAGTCCCTTACGTATCATGGTGAATATCACTGCTTTCTTGGGGTTTATTATGGGGATTAAAGATCTGATTTCGATAATACGTCTGGTCCACAGTTCAGAACGCGGTGGATGGGGACAGTTACCACGATATCTATGCCGTGAATGAGTAAGCCACGGGCAGGCTCCGAGCGAACCCCTCCCTGCCTTGCATATCTTCCCATAACGGGCATAAACTGGGACCATCAAGATTTCTGCACACCGGGTGCCTCATTACCAGGATGGCATGCTTAGTCGTGGGTCAGCAGAGAAGCGCTCTGCAATACAGGAAAGCCTGCTTAGCATCTGCGTGCAAGTTAGCGTGGTCCAGATGCTCCTGTTTTATTGTCCCTTAAATAAATGAGCGTTTGACATCATAAAGCGCTCTTTTTCTTTTCCCGCTGTTCCCTGACCCCGCTTCCTTTCTGCTCTATACGTATAAACAAAGCCGCGATAAACCCCAAATTAAAGCACGCACACACCCACCCACGCACACGCCTCGGATAAGGTTCTTCTCCTGGAATGAATGCTACAATCGTTGAGGCATCTCCTATACCCAACAGAGCTGTCGGTTTATTCTTCTTCACCGGGTAGAGCTGGCCACGGGTGCTTGTACGCGGTCACTACCCCGCATCAAGCATATTATCATTGATTTCATTGTTCGGTAAAGTGCTCAGAGACACAGAGGATGGGACGCGCCAAAGCACTCTGGTGCAATTCAATTTAGTCGAATATCAGACATGCACGCAGCACAAATGGAACATGGGTAAATAATCCGATCCAAGTGCCGACTGGTGTAATTGACTCGACAGAGCCAGCCCGTGTCATTAGTCCTCTAAACAGTTGCATTTACAACAATAAAACTGGAAAGCATGGAAATTAAAAGCTGTTAGGATTTCCTCTGGTGTGCATTTATCTTTGCAGAAGTGTGTACGCTCTCGAAACAAATTTTTTCATCTCTTTGGTAAACTGGCATCAGACCCACCTGTGTCCGCAATGCGTTATCGATCACATGGTGATCAAATCAGAAATAGGTAAAAAGGGGGTAGCGTCTAGCGGGGTGATGTACTAACTGAATTATCCGGAGCATGGATTCAGCATTCATTTCATGGCATGGCATCCGGTGTCTGAACTGTCATGTGTGGCTTACACCTGGCAACTGGACGTAATTTGGGGGATGCTGTAAATAATATATTCATTGTCATGTACAATTATGCTGAAAAAATTGTTAGTCTTAAAATTCAATTTGTGGTTTCTTAATAGTATTCGTCCTCAGTGATTTGATGGACAAGTAGCGCCCCCCACCCCAGACCCAATAGTATTGGGCTGATTTATAAGCAGAAAGCATTCTATAGAAGTGACCTTTTTGCTCACCACTCCCACGTCCATCATTATTAAAAAGAGGCTTCGAGCATGTCTTCTGCGCATTCCCACATCAATGATAAAGAACTAGAGCATCCTGCTATCTCTGATGATATGGACCACTTCACCAAAAATAGAGAGAGTATATTCCAAGGTTAAAGATCAGAGTTCAGAGGTTATTATAACTCTCTTTAAGAGATGTTTCTACGCACTGATGAGAGGTGACTTAATCGATATCTCTGTCTCAAAATGATGAGGCTGAGTCAAGATGGTTTTAACTGGAGAGATGATAGTCAGTGAGAAGGAACATTGGTGGGGTTTCATGGCAGCAGACTTCACAGGTCACGTGGTCTAGCGAAAGATGTGCCACGACTATGGGGATGACATAAGATTTTTGACATTTCAGCTCTCCCTAGAGTAAGCAGCTTAGAAAATCTAAAGTGTGGATGCAGAGTTCCTCAAATCCCGAAATGGGACTTGTGGTTCGATACACACATAGATAGCGAGAAGGAAGGATCACTCACGCGAGGTTTGCTCTTGTAGCTTTCATTCCACGTGAGTTCTAAAGGAGAGGGAAAGATGAACTCATTGTTTCTCCAATGTGTCACAGAGATTCTCTACCTCTAACACGAAGGGCCAATTTTGCAGGCATGTAATCGATTACTGAATTACAAGAAAGAAGGAAAAAAAAAAAAGGTTTAAGTAATAATAAACATCTGCTCCTCAAAGAAGGAGCTTGACAGATTCTAATGTACTTCACTTTTCTTGGAATTTTTACTACTAAACGTTATTTTAAATCACATATCTATGAAGTGTGTGTCAATATATTGATGATATGTATTGATAGAAGCTCTCACTTATAATTGCCTAAGTCTATGTTGACTAAAACTAAACAGAATTAGAAAATAATCATACATACTTCTAAAATTCTAAATGACATATGAGATCCATGTGTTATATCAACACTGATTTTCAAATCCCGATGAGAACAGAAGAGAAATTGTGACCTCCTGAATCTACCGAAACCCAATAATAGCCACATAGATTTAAGTCCGTTCAAAAGCCACCAATTTGGTCTGTGTTTGAAAGTTTAAAATTCTCAATAATAAACGATAATGTTGCTTATCGAGACCTTGACTCGATTCACCAACAGGTTTCCAAATTGGCTGAAAAAAATCAATCTTCACTACGGAAAATGCTAACGATAAGTAATTCTGTCATTATCCAAAAAGCACAATTCTTGTGCTTATATTGTTTAATTAACAATCTGAGAAGTATGTATGTCAATGGGAATATCCTTTATTTATTTATTTTTCATCCACCCTCCACCTTTCTCCTCTTTGGCACCCATCAGCTTATTTACTCTATTTATGGGCCTGTTTCTGTCTTATTTATTTATTTGTCTTTTTTTCTTTTTAGAGTCCACATATAAGTGAAATCATATGGCATTTATCTTTGTCTGTCTGACTTATTCAACTTAACCTAACACACTCTTGATTTGACCATATTGTTGCAAATGGCCACATTTCATCCTTTTTCATTGCTGAATAATATTCCATCGCATGCACGTACCACATTTTCATTAGTCATCCATCTATAGATGGACATCTAGTTTCCATATCTTGGCTATTACTAATAATGCTGCAATAAACACAGGGGTGCCTATATCTTTTCGAATGAGTGTTTTTGTTTTTTTTTTCAGATAAATACTCTGAAGTGGAATCGCCAAACCATATGGCAGCCCTATTTTTAATTTTTTTAAAGACTCTCCATACTGTTTGCCACTGCGACTACCCTAATGTCCAATCCCACCAACAGTGCATGGAGGTCCCCTTCTCTTCACAGCTTACCACGTTTATTCTTAATATTTACTATTTGTTATGATAAGGCAAGAAGATCACCAAAATAGGTTGTTTTTTTTAAAGACATTAAAACAGTCACAATGTAAACATAAAAAGCCAACGGCAAAATATAAAATCGTTCTTTAGCAATTCTTTATCTGTATCTGGATTCGGAATATTGACGGCACACCAGTAATCTCTTAATAACCTTGTGTCTTCGACGGTGCATTGCTTCGCCTTATCTAGGTAAGTATATCCCCATGTGGTCCGCTGATTACTTCACTTTGACTGATAAGAGCCCGGATCTTCCCGTACAAAGCAAGTCCTGAGTATTTCGCCTCTCCCCAAGTTTTATGCTTTGAAGAAATAACTTTGCTCAGAGTGTCTGTATTGTGATAAACAGATTTAATATTTCCAATCTCGACATACTTATTACCAGGAAGGAAGAAATAATATGTATCTGAGATTTCTGAATTCAGTGAAAATTACAAAACCACGAGTGCTCCCGAGTAAGACTCATTTTGTATGACCAAGAAAGGGACAAGAAGGGATGACTTTTCAATGTCAGCTTTAAGGAAACTGTTTAATTTGTATATTGCTAATGGGTATGTTTCTACTGTTTTATATTTTAAGACTTCTTTTTGTGATAAATTGTAGAAAATCCCTACAAATAATGAAATATTTGTGGAGCTATACAGTGAAATAGAGAATAGTAACTACTATCGGAAGAACTCATGATTCAAGTGGTCACTTTAAACTGAAATTTTTAAGCCTAATAACGAGTTTATAAATAAACCAATGTATAATTTTTGCACCGTTTTTGGCAGTCTTTCTTGCCTGATTAAGATTAGTCTCAACTCTTAGAGAAGATAAAAGATATATTTTTGTTATGAAAGGAAAAGAGAAAAAAAATCCTGAATATAATAAAAAAACTATATGAAAAAAATATGTTTGTGTTACAGTCACCAAGTAAAGGCTTGCTTTGAAAATAAAAACAGGATGAATAGGAGACTGGCTTTCTGTTTTATCAGCTCTGGTTTCCAAGAAGACTTTGCTTTTCACAACACCACAAATATTGCTAATATCAGGGCAAGAGAAAGATTGGGCTACAAATAAGCACCTTTGCGATGCCATCTGGGGTGATCTTATCTACAGTCAAGTCTCTAGAGAAAGCATTGGAGTTGACCTCACACTCCCCCAGCCTGAGCCCCGATTGCCCCCAAAGCATCCTGTTGGAATTCTGAGTCATTGCAGGTGTTAGACATTTAGCAAACAGAATGAATGAATCAATGAATGAATGAATGAAGGCACACCCCTTCTATGGCCAGCTACAAAATGTTTCCTGAGCAGTAATTAAACACACGCTGTGGGACCAGCACAAGAAGCCGGGGCCCGGGAACTGACAAGGAGAGTCCCACACAAGACTTAGTCCTTCGGCTGCAGCTTCTTGGGGTGCAGGGGGTGTCACGGGGCTGAAACCCAGTCCCAGTTGCTGACCTGCCTTCTACTGGAGCAGCTCTGTTCTGTCCCTTGCCGCGAGAACCTCCCCGTGGGCCGGGAGCACCCCGTAACCTTTGTGCTAATTCTCATGCCATCCCCTGTATCCCACGGTGGGATTCTGTGAGCAGGTCTTTGGAGAAGCAGAGAGAAACAAAAGATCGTGCAGCACATCTGAGGAATGCAGGGTCATGGTTTGAAAAAGACCGAGACCCCCTACCTTGCACTAAAAGGTTTTCAACACACTGCGACGCGTTTTTGAAAAACGCACTTGCTATGAGCCACGTTCATCTCTGTTCATTTGTGTATTGAATTCGGTTGCATCTGAATCAACTGGTTCCTGATGCAGTGAAAGCAAAAAATGCTAAAACGTCATTTTCCCTCTCTTACTTTCTTCTCTTTTAAAAACTATAAATTAGGGACCAGGGATCAGGATTTTGTTGTAGATCGAAGATTTCAGATGAGAACAGAGGTCTCCAGTATAATTCCCATGTGAAAACCCGAGTGTTAAAAAATCCTCTGCAGATAATTTTTTTAGTTATTTTTCAGGAATAAAGATTGCAGTATTCACGCGAAGGTTGGTTAGAAGAGTCAGTATTTTCTTCAGCTCATTTCATGTATGTTTGAAATCACTGTAGCAACTATTTGGTGTGTAAATGAAGACTCTAGAGAGAGGAAATGAAGTTGTGTGTGTGTGTGTGTGTGTGTGTGTGAGAGAGAGAGAGAGAGAGAGAGAGAGAGAGAAAGAGAGAGAGAGAGAGAATATTGTGTGTCTATTTCACTTGCAGAGACTAAGGGTTTATTTGAATTGAGATCACCAGGCAAGGTGAAGATACATATCATATAACTTTATCTAAACATAAAAACAGTGGGAGGGATTCAGGAGAAATCCATAATGATATGTCTGCAAACATTATAAACTCACCTCCCTTTCTTAGCCCTGGTGATAAATACTTGATGTGGCATATGTAGCCATTTTCATCGACAGGGCTAAAAATTTGTGCCCTACGCAGTGACAAGCTCAAAAAACTTATTGGATAATCACTGAAATAATTTTGCTATGCAATTATAAGAATTCAAGTAGTCTAAATAGCTTTATATTTTAACCTACACTCTATAGATAATCATTACTAATATTTTGTTGATAATCACTCATTATTAAATTGAAAGCTAATTATTAATTATTGATAGTTGAACTAATTCATCCAACTCAACAATTTAAAATGAGTTTCCTCATTTTAAACACCTAGGAACTGAACTCATCTATCGACATGAGAAATAAGTGACCGAGTTAGCACTGTGCTAAGCAGATCCCATATGTCATTGCTAAACCTGGCAAATCCGTATTCTATGTGTATTCTATTATTAATTGGGTAGAAAAGCAACTGAAGCTCCTAGAAGTTAAGTCACTTGCATAAGGGAACACAGCTAAAATGCTGAGCTTCTAGATCTTGACTTAGTTCTAATATCATATAACAAATCTGATTCTATGTACCTCATGCTGACAATAAAAGTTATAGATCGATATTTAAAGAAGTATCAATTACCAATTATAAAAACAGTCCAGAGGATGTCAAATACAGCATAGGGAATACAGTTAATAATATTGTGATAACTACGTAAGGTGTCAGAAGGGTACTAGACTTATCGGGGTGATCACTTCGTAAGGTATATTATACATAGGTCATACACCCAAAACTAATATAATATTGTATGTCAACTATAATTTAACTTTTTTTTTAATCAAAAAGAGACTCAATGCTTGCAATATTAAATGCAATACTCTCTGTGGAAGCACCTGTGTCTCTCTCTTCCTGGTTACTCCATCAGAGAGGGACCAGTGCACCTGTCTCCTGGCTTCCTGCCCATCTTAAGTCCTCAGTACGAGGGCCAGGGCTACCTGGGAAGATCTGAAAGTCACAGGAGCTCTTAGTGGCTTCCACCCAAAGCAGGTCACGGTGATTACTACGACCCTATCGTCCTACTTTATTTGTGTCCAGATTTGTCTACATGACGTCCCCAGTTGATTCTGATAAATACGATGCCCTTTAGGACTGAGCGTTGGAATGAAATTTGCCTACCATCGATTTGGTAGTTGGTTTCGTAATCCAAATGCCATTGCCATTGTTGCCTTGTGATTCATGTTGCTGAAAAGATATCAAACTACTTTTCAGAAATTTTGTGTCTGGCAAACACCAAGACTGGATTGGCCAAACGCTAGTTCTCTTAATTCTTGAGTCCATGTGTACTTTTAGGAATATGTGAGCCATATGTTTCTGATGTGTTTGCGTTTAACTCATCAAACTGTCGCTTTAAAGAAATTATATCAATGTCCAAAAGGCTTTTAAACATAGTTTTACAAGTGCTTTCCTTTTTAAAATGCTATATTCCAAGAACAGTCAATCAAACAGGAGAAAACTTTATATGTTATCAATGCAAGCTGTGCTATCCAAACCCTACAAATACACCTCCAACCGGGTCAGCGTCTCCCATTATCAATTAGTATTATTATTACTATCAAAATTTGAAATGTTGCCATATATTGAAATAAATGAATGCCGCTTTAAATGCATACTAAAAATTCTAGTATGTTGAAAAATACTAAAACCTCTGGTATATTATCGTTGGTAGCAGAACAGAAGATGCATTGTACCTTTAGAGAATCAACAGAGCTATGCTCTTTTATATCGACTCATTCTCTGCACAACGAGATCTAAGCACAAAGTGGAAAAAGGTACACATACCCAATTCAAGAAATTTGTCTCTTCCATGCCACTTCCGGGTCTGTGCCCAGATCCTACCTGTCTCAAAGTGATCCTTATTCCTACACAGGCCATAGTTTAACTATTTTTCAGTAAGTGCCTTTTAGTCTGGAGCAGATTTTAAAAAATGAACACATTAAAACAATTATAGCATCTTTCAAACCAAGAGAAAATAATTAATTTCTGCCCTCGTCCGCTGCAAGACAGTGGTGCTATGTCGTTTTCAGGAGAGGAGGGATTCTAGAAAAGATGTGATGTATTAGAGAGTGAATGATTATTCACAGCCATGAGGTCAACTCATGTTTCAATAAGACAAATGGCCTTGGAGTGTCCCAGTGGCAACCAATGATAACTCATGATCCCGAGACGGAGTGGGTGAGAATTACAGGGAATTGACAAAAATCAAGAGCGAGAGGACAGATGGCTTTAAAGAGAAGACTCTGTGATTATTATTTCCTCAGCCTTCAGTTTGCTAGAACCTGAATCTATTTCCTTTGAAAAATCTATAGAGCCGTACATGCTACATGTCAGCGTGAAAATGGCTGCATTTGTTTTTGGTCCATGGCACTTGATTAACTCCATGAATCCGCCCCCAAGGGAAGATGCATTTCCAAGGGGATGGCTCATAGAATCTACGGTCTGCCCAGCGGTCAAGTGCATACTCAGATGTGTAAGGGCGACTCTCACTGTTGTCCTTCGTTCACAATCCTTGACGTAGCAGTTGAGTTCCATGTATTTGTAGAGAAACACACACATTCATTTCAGAACTGGGAACGATTCACTAAGTGATAGAACGATCATTTGTATTTTATGTTGGCTTGTTCTGTTTTTGTTCTTGTAATCCATTTATCTGGAAATGAGAGAGGACACGGAAAACCCAAGTAGGGTTCATGGTGCCCAGGTAGACACATGGACCAGATGGATTGCAAATGGAGCTGAAGACTTAGGTCATAAACACTTAGTGGTGGTCTCTTGCGTAATATGGTATGTTCTCTGAGAGTGCCTGAAGATTGTATTATATAGCAAGGTGCTCCCTGGGATGCATTACTCGGTCACTTGACTTTGTCACCTCAAAATGAATCTTCAGTGTCACTGTCACGTTACGTCTTTTTCTATGCCTGCATTATTCTTTCCTCCTCTGTATATGACAGAAGCCACGCCTTCTGCCCTCCTCCCTAGCCCTCACAGCTCTGCTGAGAGGCCAGTGCAGGGCTGGTCAGGCCCATCTCGGGGAAAGCACGACCTTGAATGTGGCTTTGGCAATATGGCGGGTGTGGACGGAAGTCGTTTTACTGTTTTAATTTGAAATTTAATTTGAAATGACGCTGAGTACGTGTTCATTTTCTTGCTCCCTAATTCACATATCTTCTTCTGGGAGGTATCTGTTAATATATGGCACCTGTTTTTATTGGGAGATTTGCCTTCTTATTACTGACTTGTAACAATAACATATACCCCCAGGAGTGATTTCTTGCCAGATATTTGTTTTCAAATCTTTTCTTCATGTCTTTACTTCTGATTTATTTTCTTAATGGTGTCTTTTGATGAGCAGAATTTGTTAACTGTGGTGAAATCTAAATTGTGATTATTTTCTTTTACATCTATTGCTTTCTGTGTCTGAAGAAAAAGCTGCCACTTCCCAAATCACAGGTGTAGTGTGGAGTGCCTATACTAACAGACAAAATAGACATTAACAGAAAAATTGTGATAGGGAAGAAAGAATATTTTATAGAGATAAAAGTCATCCATCAGAAAGATGTAACAATTATAAACCTATATGTACCTAACAAAACAGACTCAAAATACATAAAGCAAAACTGACCAAGTTGAAGAGATAGATAGATAACTAATAATAGTTAGACACTAAAATACCCCACTTTTAATACTGTCTAGAACAATCATGCAGCAGATAAACAAAAAATTAAAGACTTGAGAAATATTACAAATCGAACAGACCCAGCAGACATCTCTCTAGCACATTCTATGCATCAAAAACAGACAGTTCACAGGTAGATGTAAAATATTCTCCAAGATAGATCATATGTTATGCCACAAAGCATCTAATAAATTTAAAAAACTGGAATCATACAGTTTTTTTTCTGATTGCAATGGAAGAAAACTGGGAATCGATGACAAGGAAATTGGAGAAATTCTTAAAGATGCAGAAGTTAAATAACATTCTTTTGAATAACAGATGGGTCAAAGAAGAAATTTCAAGGGAAATTAGAGAACTTTTTGAGATGAACGAAAAGAAAAGCACAACATACAAAAATTTACAAGACTCAACTAAAGCAGTGTTTAAAGGTCCATTATTGCCTGTAAATATTCATATTTAAAAAAATAATCTCTTTATTAACTTAACATTCCACCATAAGAAATTGGAAAATAAGAGCAAACTAAGTACAAAGCAAGCGAAAGAAGGAAATAATATAGATTAAAATAAAAAGTA
Organism: Macroglossus sobrinus; assembly: GCA_004027375.1. Taxonomy (NCBI): domain Eukaryota; kingdom Metazoa; phylum Chordata; class Mammalia; order Chiroptera; family Pteropodidae; genus Macroglossus; species Macroglossus sobrinus. The sequence continues at coordinate 19,397 of PVKZ01002890.1, read as the reverse complement.
ACAAGACAAAATAGAAAAAGGTTCGTTTTTTGAAAAGATCAGCAAAATTGATAAAACTTTAGCTAGACTTACCAAGAAAAAAGAAAGTCAACTTAAACTGATGAACAGGAAATAAAAGGCAGATACCGCTACCAATCTTACAGAAATAAAAATAATTATAAAGGAATACTGTGAACAACTTGTACCAACAAATTAGATAGCTAAGTGAAATGAACAAGTTCCCAGCAAGATAACCACCCAAATTGCCAAAAGAAGGAATAGAAAATATAAATAAAACTTTAAAAAATAATTATATTGAATTATTAATCAAAAACTCCCCATGAAGAAAAGCCTTGTCACAAATGCCTTCACTGGTGGATTCTACCAAACATTTAAGGAAGAATTAATACAAACCCTCACAAACGCTTTAAAAAATAGATAATAAAACACCTCCAAACTCAATCAATGAAGTCGCTATTATACTACCTATAAGTTTTTGCATAAACTAAAAAGTTATTTCTAAAATTCATACAGAAATAAAAAGCACCAAGAATAGCCAAGATAATTTTGAAACGGAATGAAGTTAGAGTACTCACGTATTATTTGAAACACGTCAGTAATTTTTTTAGTCTTGGTGTCTGTTATCTAAGCCATGACTTAATTTTTATGGACTAAAAAAAAAATAAAAACCCTTACAAATACCTGGGGACCAGTAAGACGTGAGCTCTATTATTTATTAAAGACCCTAATAATAGAATTTAAAATATTAAAAGAAAATGAGTCCTTTAAGAGCCTATGTCTTCTAGAATCGGTGACTTGGGAAATATTTTTCGTGAGCATCTCAGCGATACAGGATGAAGAATGATATAATACGACATAATCCATGCTTCCATGGTTTACCTAGTTTTAAGGAGAATTAGCCTTTTAAGAACTGGTCCACTCTCTTTAAGGCAAAAGAATCTAAAATTATGAATGCAAAAATGGATGCAAAAGTAAATATTTGTTTCTCATGAAAAAAGAAACTATATTGAATTATGGATTTTAGAAAGAGGAGAAATACCACAGACATTACAAAATTAAGCCAGTAACAGAATATGTTAATTTCTGATCTTCTAACACACCTGCATAATATGCATTTTCTCCACTTCGGTCATGCAATATTTAAGATTATTATCAAAATGGAAAAACTCTACCAAGTGTATCTCACGTGATGTGTTATCGCAGGGATTAGATTTTGCGAGTATCTCATTCAAAAAAGAAAAAGAAAAAAATCTTTACCGCATTTACAGTGACCTACGCTGTATTCTCAATTATATAAGTGACGAAATAGAAATCTTATCCTGACTATGCACTGATTTAAAAAAATTCCTTTGCTTACAGTTTTAAATCTTTACTGATAGAAAGAATTTCTCGGAGACTAATGTCTGGCTTTTTATACTTTAAACTTTGTGCCCTTGATCAAGTCACATGTTTTAGGTGCCATAAGACGTGCTCATACCAACATGGGTCCTTTGGACTGGACTTTGTGTCACAAAACTGAGTGAGCTGACAAAATGAGATACACAAGTATCCTTAGAAAGCCATTTCTATAACCAGAGACCTTTATACAGACAAGAGAAGCATCTACCCCATCGGACCCAATCTAAATGAACCCATAACTCAACTTTCCTCTAATCAAATCCCTAAAATGCCCAAGTTCACCTGAGTGTTTCAGCTACAGGGAAATACAACAGACAGAGAATATACTAGAAAGTGAGAGCTAATTGCAATTTAATTTTTTTTTTGCAAATTTTACAAGCAATTCGCTCTGAAACTTAAGTTTCTTTAGCTCCATAGCAATCCACCTCTGCATGTTTTATATTTTTGTGACAATAAATTTCATTTTTAGATTTTTATTTTATTTTTATTTATTTCAGTTTTAAGTTAAATGTATTGAGGGGATATTAGTTATTAAAATTACATAAATGCAGTAAGTTTTCAATCTGATTAAGGAAACCCAGACATTATTCAGTATATGCTCATTAAAGTCTGTTTGATAAACAATGAAATTAACAAATGTGTGTTTAGGTACATTTTTATAGTTTTCATGCAATCACATTCTATTTATTGTAATTTTCTGGTTAGAAAGTTTTACATTTTTTCCCTACGTGCTCAAGGCAGGTGACAAAAATTTGACTCTGCAAAATCATTTTTTAAAGTAGTTAGAATCTCATCCCATCATATGGATGTCAAGATACTACTGCTTTTTGGCTAAGAACAAAGAGAAAAAGCAAGAAAGACAGCTTCGTTTCATTTTCTCCCTTTTTGTTTATCACCCGTCTCACTCGTCATTCTGTACTCATGTCTGTTTCTAAGCTCTTGCTCAAATAGAAAAAAAAAAACAGCAAAGAGAGAGAATACTGCAGGCAGCAGCAGGTGTGATTCTATCTAAACCCGCCCCACGGTTCTGAGTTTCCGTGTGTACCCACATCACATCTTGTGCAGAGCGTTGCCTGTTAGTTTGGAATAAGCTTTGCGTTTTACCCATTTTTTTCAACTTAACTCCATGGTGAGCACATCAGCGTCCCAGCTTGGATGTCTGATCAAAGCTCTTCCTAGGGAATAAAAGGACTCTCACTGGGGTAGAGTAGCCACAAAGATTATTGTTAAATTACCACCGTTTTCACCAAATCACCTGCCAGATCCCATCACTCCCGTTTGCCACCTGGAGAAGATGCTAAGAGAGGAAATCGAACGAGTCAATGTGTCTCGTTGGGGGCCAGGTCACCAGGCAGTGAACTCAATTCATCTGTCAAGTCTGGAGACTTTCTAGAAGGCTCTGCTCTGAAGGGAGCTGATATCATATAGCCAGGCTGGTTGAGTGTGGAAATGTCCTTTCTTGTCGTGAATGTAAACAGTTCTGTCATAGGAGACCACTTCTGTGAAATGACTCTATTTCTGCTTATGATTTTTGGTGCCTTAAAAAACTATATATAATTCATATTATGTAAAAACTTTAAAAGGCATAATGTTGGAGGGTGAAAGCTTATTTTGTGGGCTAAACTGTAATCGGTCAGCTTGACTCTGATACCAATTCATAAATGTTAATACTTCAGAAAACTGTTAATAAGGACCGGGTTTGACAACCGCATATTACAAAACATTGAATAGGTAATTAAAAATTAGGACATCATTATAAAAAAATGATTTTTGGGGGGAGGACCCAACATTGTAGCTCACATGTGAAAATTGGTTTTAGTAATCAGCAGTGTTCAAATTTGAGGTTACATCTTGCTCTGCATTAGCAAATTAACTACTCTTTTGAATGAACAGATGCTCTATACTAAAAGTATGCTCACTTGGATGTGTTATTCGCTATACAAATATTTCATATTTAGTACAAGGTTAATCGAATACATCAATGTGATCTTTTTGTGAATGTTCTAATATTTAAATTATTTTGAAGCTATGAGATAACAATTTTGGCTTCCTTTTCCATAGCCTCAGAAAACTAGTTTCTTAAAAGGACCGCTTTAATGTATTTTACTCAATAACTATAAAAATTGTGTGTACCTTTGTTACTTTCAAAGCTTAAAGGGGCAGTCTCCATTTTTTTCCCGAATGGTAGGTATGCACACACATATCCAGTTTTATTTAAAACTCTTTGGTGCTTTTAGCAACTTCCTTTCTTGGGTTTATCTTTGCCTTCATTCATTCTTTCTCCAGGCATCTGCTTCCATCACTTGGAATATATTTGCTTTGGTCTTCCAATTTTATTTGAAATGAAAGAAGGCACAAGTGCCATGAACTTAAAGTGAATACTATAAACAGAATTCGAGAATCATATATGGTTTAATTAATCCCACTCTAGCATGACTCAGCTAGAAATATTTGTTATTAGCAAAAACTACAGTGATGGTGTTTTAACGTAAAAATACTGTATGGACATTATAAATAACTTACATAGTTACATTTGCATCTCTTTGACATAAACTCCTAATCGGTGTAAGTGGAAGACAGTACATGTCACGACGAAGAAAAATCAATACTAAAAATGTAAGCTCTAGAGTTCAGATGCCTGCTTTCCTCACTCACTACCCATCTGACCTTAAACAAATTTAATTAACTGCTCCATACCTCACATTTCTCTTCTCTTAAAGGGAATAATAATAGTACCTAACCTTTAGGGTTGTTTGCAGATTAAATGAGATGGTGATGTACAGAGCTTAGAATAAGCTGTGACTAAATTTGTTAGCTATTCTTCAAGTCATTACTATAACAGTTCATGTGAAAAGAAGTATGAATCTTCTCAGACACACCAGTGCTTGCGAACCAACCAACAAACAAAATAGACTCAATCATTTGAAATATAAAATTTTTCTCCTTGATTTTGTTTCATTAGAATAAATCATTTTATTCTAAATTCAAGACAGGGTAGCAAAGAGCAGAAGAAAGAATTTAAAACTCTTACAGTTGTATGTGGGTAAATACAAGTCTTAATTTACTGACAGATATTATAGATCACACTAAGATTATTAAATAAGCATTTAACTAGGATTTAAATTTAATAAAACAATTACGTACATTAACTTATAATTGATCATTATTAAATGTATAATTAGTGAGATTGAATAACCAAGGAAAAGATAAAAGTCTATCATTAATCCATTGTTCACTTTCAATACGTAGAATTCTAATAATCGTTGGCATATAATGTAATTATGAAGTTATAAATATAAATTAGATTACTTAAAAGATGGATTTAAAATCCTTACTCATTTTATCTAATTACTATAAATCTGATTATGGATAAATAGCTAAAGTATAATATGGTATTTGAGAGTAAAGCTTTGCTAACTAACACCTCAAGTGCAAATTTCAAGTTGTTTAATTTTATAATGCTTGAGCAGTTGATAGCAAAAATTAGAGAATAGGACAAAAATGTAATTAATACATTATGGCTAAATTCGAGTTTATATGCACAAAGATAAAAACTGGGGAAAGATAAAATTTTGTCGTAACACCGGCATAGTCTTATCAAGTTAAACTATCTTATTTTTAATAAAGCGGATGGATTACTCGTTTTGATAAGACCAATCTCCTCATTATAATTAAAGTGATGATATTCCTGATGACATGCCCTGTCACAATCATGCCTACAAATAAGGCAGCATGACCTACGATACCACCCACACCTTAGCGAATGTAGAAATAATTTTAATATCTCCTGTGTAACAGTCCCTTGTCTGATACAGTGCATTCTCTGAAATTGCCTAAAACCTGTATTATACAATAAGATGCCTCCTGGGATATTTCACTGGGTAGTTTTCTTTTGCTACTTTAGAATTAATCCTCAGTGTCACTGTCACAGCATGTCCTTTTCTATGTGTCCCTTATTCTTCCTTAAAGGGGAGGAATACCAAACACCATTGCCTCTGTAACTTTTTCTTAATTTCTAAAAAATGGAAAGACGTACTTACTCTAGCTTGAATTCCATTTGGGTATTTCTATATCATTAGAATCTGAAAAACCTACACTTCATCTAATGGGATGATTGCATCATCAAAGGGCTCCAAAAATATAAGCCTTTTCTTATTTGGTGCTGAAACCTTCATTTTTCTAGTGCCCAACGAACACTTTTAAGAAATGATAAAAAAACAAACAAACAAACAAAAAAACAAAAACAAACAAAAGCAAAAAAATATATCAAGTTATTTTTATTTCGATTTTTTTTTCACTCATAGAAAATATTTTAGAATTTGTGTGGGGTGAGTAATCTAACTCACAGTTTACATGCATCCCCAGAATGGGAATAACAGATTGAGAAATTCTCCATCTTCACTTAGTAAATCTATCAGCGACGCAAAGGGACACGGATAAGTCAGTTCCGGGTGGGATGAGGGGTCCTCACTCAGTTACGTCAACCGACTCAATGATCTTCACTGGGAGAAGGGGGTGAAACAGTGGAATGTCACTATTCTCTGTCCCAGTCCCTCAATTGGGGACATAATAGTAGCTGCCACATTAGTTGTCATGAATATTAAATCAAGCATGTATTTTCACATATTTTAAGCTCTTATCACACTTATTGGCATCAGTTCTCTGTGTAATATCGATTCTAATGTATTTTTGATTATTTTAGCCCTGCCTGCTCTGTCTTATTTTAAGCCTACAGATGTAGGTTTAATATCCTCTTGATTCATTAGATTTTTAGGAAATTTTCCTTAAATGCTTGAAAGGTTATAGTTTTTGGTTTCAAAACATGTTCTTTTAATAAAAAAAGAGAAATTAGATACACCCTTTCCTGCACGAATGACCATGTTCTTTTACTATTTTTTTCTTTGAACTATGTCTTTTAGGTTCATTTTATGTTACTCAATTTCTGAATGTTTCATAAGTATTTAAAAGCATAATCTCTACTTTTAGAATTCTACATTATGATCAAATTTAACATATCTATCAAGAATTAATTATATTTATATGAATTCAATCTTGTTTTATTGTGAATTTTGTATTGAATTTCTAATTTTAACTTATCTCTTGCTTAACTGGAATATCTCGTTTATGTATTATTTCAAAGCGAGTACATGAGTTTTACATTTTCTCAGCTCTTACATACTTTAAAATCACAGTAGAAAAGTGAGTTCATTTAGAAATAAACTGTACCAAAAATTTGTTCCTTGCAAATTTATACATATGCTTCCAGTCTCTCATCAATCAATGATGCAAAAAATGTGCAAGTTTAACCTAATTTGTTTTTAAGTGTATTTGTAAATCAGAGAATGTACTTCTTAAGCTTATGATTATAGTTATTCCTTAATAAACAATGTAATTGTCATTTCAAAGCATTTGTGAAGAGCATGGTAGATGACACTTATCTTAATACTCTTTTGGATGTAAGAGGGTATATGAAGACATTTTTTTCACCTAATTGTGCTTTTATCTTTTTCTTCTGTCTCACTTTTCTGAGGGATACCTAAAATTCTGAAATCATTTTTCACTGTCCCTTTCTTCCTTCATGTCTATCTAATTGTGTCAACTTGTTGTTTTGAAGCTCATTCTCTGACATGTTTACAAAAAGAGGTAGTGAACAGAAGAACTAAGCCACGCCCCATTATTAGACTAGTCTCAGCCAGAGGATGACCCTTTAGACTAATTCCATCACCTGATTAGTAACCTTAATCACATGTGCCATCCTGTCACCTGTGTCACCCTGTCCATCCACAACCACGTACTTCACTCACATACTCCTCTTAAACTAATAAAATGATAAAACGACAACAATAATAGCCTGAATAACAACGAGAAGGGCTATTTAGAAGAAAATTACCACGATTTCCTGTTTTGATGGGGGGTTAATTTCACAACATTTTTCGAAGACATTTTTTCCCATCCAGTTGACATAGACACATATGTAGAGCGTGTGTGTACACACGTATGTATATATCTGTGCCTCTATGCTCAATGGGTGTATTTTTCACAGTTCCCACGGTCACGGGGAGAATTGATTTTCTGCACATGCGCTGTTTCCCACGCCCGGCCCTGCCTGCTCGCGTGTGGGCTGCCCACGGCCTCTTTTCCAGGGAGTTTTTGTCCAGCTGATCTTCCCGAGGCTTTGTCTTTTCAGAGATGAGCTGGAGAGCACACTTCGTGTCCTTCAATGGGATGCACACGCAGTTCTGTGGGAGGCGTGGGCCCACCGCCTCAGCTGCGGGTTCTGTAGCATCTCCACACCGTCAAGCCCCGTGTGGGACTTCCCCTGGGTCCTTGCATTTCTTCATTTGAGAAACAGTCATCCCGCCACGTGGCTGTCATGAGTTCTTGCTCATGCAAGCAGTTATTTCAAAAGAACGCAAGTTGGTGTAACCTTGAGTCTTGGCCCAGCATTTTTCAGTTATGCTGGTGTATTTTTTAAATATTTTTTCTGATTTTAGACTTACTGAAGCTAAATTTGGTGAAGTTATTTTCTTAATGTGTTCTTTTAAGAACGAAATATAAGCCTAAGCATTCCTATATTACGAAGATAGCTTTTAGAATCTCATGCAATATAAACTCTGACCTCTCGATTCTTGTAGAGATGATTCCCCTAAAATTCAAATGAATAGAAAAAAAAATAACTAAATAATATGTGAATATAAATATATTTTATGGTCCTATTCTCTTAAGAAGAAAGAAGAGAGAAGGAAGAAAAAAGAAAGAGAAAAGGAAGAAAGGAAGGAAGGAAGGAAGGAAGGAAGGAAGGAAGGAAGGAAGGAAGGAAGGAAGGAAGGTATGAAAAGAGAAAGAGAGAGGGAGAGAGAGAGAAAGAAAGAAAAAGAAGAAAGAAAGAAAGAAAGAAAGAAAGAAAGAAAGAAAGAAAGAAAGAAAGAAAGAAAGAAAGAAAGAAAGAAAGAAAAGAGAGAAAGAGAGAAAAGAGATAAAGAAAGAAAGAAAAGGAAAGAAAGAAAAGAGAGAAAGAACGGAGAGAGACAAGGTGACAATCATATGATAATGACCAAAAAAATAAAAGCATCGTTAAAAAGTGAAACTGAAAGACCCTGTCAGACTGACTCAGCCCCAGCAATTGTCACAGAGGCCACTAGCAGGGGCTCGGCAGACAGAGCAGTTGGATCAGGGGAATTTCAGCTTGTGCTGAATTTCTAGTCAGAAGTCCGAGTTGGGGGCATGGGAACCCACAGGTGTTTCACTTGAAACACTATCCAATGCTCTCCTGCACACTGATTTCCCCCCAGGATCCCCCTCTCAGATGCATATTTAAAAAGATGATGCTCCCCCAATTATATCGGCTTAAAACGAGGCGTGCGCCTGCACGCTGACCCAATAGTTCCTCCCCGCCTCCTTGGAATGATAAATAATTCAAGTGGCGAGATCCAGAGAGAGCCAGGAATGTGTGTCTCCTGTCTTGTTGCAGCAAAGACACTTGCTTAATCTGGAGGCATCTACAAAAGTCCCTGAAATATGTGTTTATAGGTTTGTCTGAAGCAAAATGAGTAGCGTGTAAGTGTGTATGTTGTATTACAAGCTTCTGGAGGATGGGAATCAAGTCTGTTTAATTTGCTATTTAGGGTACATTGTACATTTTGGGTAGCTTTGAATGAAAATGATAAATGTCTACAGCTTAGTGGGACACAGAAAGTTAGTATCGTTGCGTAGCCATATTTTTCACTCGTCTCGAGAAATGGCATCCATACCAAAATAGAGGTCACTTCTGCTGTCAGATGATTGCCTTTCTATCCACTTGGGACGGTCCTTGATCTCAGACACCTTGCAATCTACCCCGAAGTCTAGAAAACCCGCTACTATTCTATTCTTGAAAAGAACTCCCCATCGATCAAATCGAAAAAATACCCTGAGTTTTTCCTACGTGAGCCATTGTCCCCAAGAATTTCCCTCCATAGGAGAGCCATACTCATACAGCAGCCTTCTGAAAGGCCCTGTGATGAAAGCATGTGTCACCATGGGCAAACTGTGAAATGTAATTGAAAGTAAAATGTTTAATTAAAATGGACATTTCCGAGCCTGCTCCTGGCAGCAGCCATCTTGCAGAAAAATTATATTTGTTCCACCGGCAACTCGGGAGAACAGTTCAAGAGCTTGTGACTGCCAGGTGCCACGTGAAAGTAAATGGGGTGAAAATCGGAAAGAGAGCTCAGTCACCGAGCATGTCCCCAACACATGTGGCCTGGTACAGACCAGTCGGAACAAGAAGACCTGCCACATGTGACTGTCCTTAAGTCAATATTAATTATAACAAAGCATCTCCCTCCCTCTGCATAATCATCCCTTTCTCTCATGTCAGTAAGTTTCCTTCACAATTGGGCTTTCAGACGCTGTGGTCTTTTTTTGTGCAGCCTCATCTCTCGAAAGTTATTTCTCCTCTGAGACCACAGAGATTTTTTTTTCTCCCCCTCATAAAAGCCACTGATCCCAGATAATCCTCAGACTTGAGTGGGGACGAGCTTGGCTGATTTTTTTTTTTTTTCAGTTCAAATGTGAGAACAGAATTTAAAAATGAGTGTGGGTAGGTTCAGCCATCGGTCTGCTTAAGAAGCGCCTGGACCCAACCAGGTGGCCGATAAGTGTCACCGTCGCAGAAAATCTTCCTGGACGAGAATTTCTCTGGCATTTGACAAAGGGCAAGAGCAATAATGTGCTTTTCTGTTGCATCTCTCACGCTGGCCTCTGAAATCTCAGCTGCCAAAGCTTCAACGATATTCCTGTTTTTCCTTCCTAAAGGCAAAAGTTCCAACTTTTACCCATTTTTCTTGATCAACATGATTTAAGCTTCCCTGTGTGTGTGTGTGTGTGTGTGTGTGTGTGTGTAGCTACCTGCTCTAGAATCCAAGCACCATCCCTAACAGTGAAAGCACAAACCCACAAATAAATACATAAATCAAAGATCTGTAAATATAAGACCCGTCCGAAGCATCAACAGCAAAGCGCTGGGTGAAAAATTCACCCAGAGACCCGATCACCGCTCTGTAATTCGTGATGTGGGTATTAAAACAGCTTCTTGTCTATGGCATCCGATTAGCTTTTCCTACCTGATGCCGTTTAGTGAGCTCTTTCCTATAATATGTTCTTTATTGCCCAAAGAATGCTCTTGGAATTTACTTTCTTTATGGTGTGATTATAAATCTTCATGACAATCCTAACGATTCATCTCTTTTGGCACCAGGAAGAAGATAACCATTCCTATAATACACACATTTTATTTAAGATGAAACCAGGAGATTTAACAATCAGAGACTAACTGTAACTGTTTTTGCCTCTCCATAAACACAATTAATTTTGGTACACTTTCTGCCTTAAAAGACCCACGATCTTTTAAATAAGAGCTTGTTTTTAATTTGGACATGATCTAAACCACAGAGCTTTTCTTCTAGTGAGGGAGGGATGTAAATGCTTAATCTTAGTTGTACGATGGAAATGTTAATAAATGTTAATGAACTATCTATCAGGTTACTTTACATATCTTCAATAAAATAGACTACTTAATTTGAACTCTGATTGCTGCCTTCTGAGTTTTGCCACTTGTCATTAAAAAAAAAAAAGGAATTCGGGGACACTAAAATAAGAGAGAGTCGATTTGGAGTTTGGGGGTTCACAGCAGCGAGCCAACGCAATAAGCGTTTTTGACCCTGTGTCTGGCTTAAATTTCAATTGTTCTAGCAAGGTGTTCCTCGTGAATAGAAAATCTTTGAAGCCACGAGCTAAACACCTCTCCCAAAATGTTTCTGGAATAGCAATCTTTTACCTAGAGCCTACAATTTTTGTCTGTCGGTAATGTTTACTTCAATCAAATATTCCATCTCTACAGTTTTATGAAAACAGAAAACGTACACGAACAGATTACAAGCGTGTACAGGAGAAGCTGACAATGGAGGGGAGTGGGAAAAAAAAAGCCTTCTGCAAAAATATTTCTGAACTTCAGAGGGACAGCTTGGTCCTCAGAGCTAGAAGATGTGGATGATTTCTCTTTCTCTCTTTCTTTTTTCAAAACACAGACATATGCAGAACATTTGTTTCCGTTTTATTTCTGCTGTCATAATATGATGGTTTTATTCCGTTTTTAAACATGCTTCAGCTGGAAACACTACATCTTAAAATCAGGCAACCCTCGCGTCTGTGAGTACTCCCAAGCTGCACTCGCTCACCTTACCCAGGTGCATGTTAAATCAGTATTAATGACAATATCATTCTTGTGCAGTCATCTCCTGCCTGCAATTTGGTTTTAATTACCCGCCACGTTGTCTTTCCCCCTCACTGACAGCCATTAAATAGGGAATGACACCAGAGCCATGTTTGTGTGGAATATTCACGGCGCCAATTTCATGGGCCTCATAAAGCAGGCTGCAGTGCCTCCTAGTGGCGGCGATCGGAAAGGGCCGTCCTTGAAACCACAGTTCGCATGCACTTTTCAGGTTCCTTTAGAGACGGGTGGGCTATTTTTAACAAAGAGAAAAAAGAGAGATTTAAAAAAAAAAAATCACTGATAGATTAAGAAAAAACTGTAATTACGCAAAATGTTTTGTGTGTGTGTGTGTCGAAATAAAATCAATCGACATGCTGTTTAAGCCTTGTGTGACTGTCCAAAATGGTGGCCAGAAACAACAAACTTGTCCCAGAAAATGTCACTGAGCAAAGTGCCCGAGACGCAGATTGTTCAACAAAGGTGAGCTGCGAATCCTCAGTGGATCAGAACTTTATCATTATCTCCTTTACTGCGCTAATTTCTCTTATTCAAAAGAAAGGGTTTCTTTTTTCTTTTTCTCCTTCTCGTCTCTTATTTTTTCTTTCTTTTTTCCATTTTACAAACTCCTTTTATTTGTATACGAGTTCAAAACAGTCTTCTAAACTACGAGTGCATACATGTGTATCAGCGGTAGCTTTCTGTGCAATTATAAAGTTCTTAAGTGGTTTGTCTATTTTTTTAAAAAAACAAAGTTCTCCCTGTAAACGCAGGAGTTTAAAATTGGAGCTGTTTGTGCAAATGTTCAAATCGGACACACTATACAGATGCTTTGACTTAAAGATGCCCATACAATGGCGATCGCATCTTGTGTTAAAAATTTATTTTTTGGTTAAAATAAATGGGCAGCCATGTACCTTTCCCAGTAAGGACGGATGTTGGACTTCTTGCACTATAAATTAAAAACATCACGTATAAACAAGACATCACAGCTCATTCGAAGAAGCAGTACCAGTAAGGGGACAGATAAGTTTTTACTTTCTGATTTCGGAAGGTTGTGGGTCCATGTGTTGTTCTTTCACGGTTTTTTTTTTTTTTTTGCTCATTTCTTTCAACAAGCACAATTACTCATTTTACAGGCTGCTAAATGAGAGTCATAGCTAACGGCTTTAATTAAATTTTTAAGCATACGTAGTATGTGCAATAACTTGAGCGTACATTGATTGTGTGTGTTTGCACTTGTAGGCTCGTGTTTCTAAAAACCCACACATAAAACAGAGATACCGATAATTACAGTGTATCTCTCTCATTCTCTCTTCTCCAAACTGGCTCTGCAATGTTATGCAGAAATTCATTTGTGGTTATTGCTGCTGCTTCTTCTTCTTCTTTTTTTTTTTTTAAAAAAAGAATAGCTCTTTATTTAAACTTTTAAAATTAATAGGAAACCCTGCGTATTTTGTGGAGAAAAGATGGAAATAATGAAATGTCAATCAAGGTCATATTAAAATTACATTGGTTACAACTTGATCTCAGATTTTAAAAAAGACATTGGAGTGTTTTTTTTTTCCTTTTTTCTTTTTTTTTTTTTGTTTTTTGTGTTTTTGTTTTTTGTTTGTTTGGGTTTTTGGGGGGGTAAAAAAGAAACTTTAAATTGCCTCATAAAGTACTGGGTTTTAATGCATCCGACAGCATCACCAAAAGTATAACAAAATATTGTCTCGAAAACTGAGAAAATTCACATGTATTTTCAAAGCTGCAGTGAGCTCACTCGATGCATGCTTTTCTTCGAGAGAATATTTCATCTTCTGAATGTTGCCTGAACGGATTCTATTTATTATTTTAAGGAACACTTTGCATCATTAAATAACAGCTCAAGAAATTGTTATTTCTCCCACAGCAACATGGGAAGCTTAGAAATGCAAAGAGGAAGGTTTAATCTCTGATACGGCTTACATAGATTGGTTTACAGCTATATCGAGTCCAGTTAGACAGATTTTATTTTATTTTTTTTTTGTCCCTAATATGAAACTTGATGCCGGGCAATCTGATAAGTGAGTTTCATTTCCCTGGAAATTTATTGCCTCCGTATCCAAGTGCAGAGAAATAGTGCAGCCAAAAACAATGAGGCGTCTGTGTGGGAGATATTCATGAGGGCCACGGTTTTTCTCACGAAGATTCTGCATCAGACAAAGTGGTATTGGCGCTATAGAAGTGACAAGGCGCGCTATTCATTTTGGGATCGATCGTCGTCCCTTTGGCTTGGTGGGTGTCATGTGAAATTGGCATGTTCTTCCGACGTTTCAGATCAAGGAGAGGAAAACACGGTGGAACACGAGAGGAGAGGTGTGTCCCTTCATCCCCGCCCTGGGGCAGAAGTGGCCGAGTGGCCCGTGGAGTGCAGGAGTCACTGAACCCTCAAAGCCACCTCCTTCAGTCCCTTCCCCCTGTGACATCCTTTGCACGATCTCATTCCCACTCTACGCCCATTGCTTGAAACATTCCAGATGGGATGACAGAACCTAAAGAACTTTTTGGAGAGCGAATAGTAGCGTCGCATTAATGAAACGGGGGACCAGAATTGGTCCCTGATACAGAAGACCCGACGCGGGGTGTCACGGGGGTGAGACAGCAGCACCCTTAGTGATGGGTGTCCTCTGTACGCCAGATACTGTACGTAATGGACCCGTCTTTGTAGTGGCAGCAAGCCCGTGGGCAAAGCTCCAAGGATGACACCGAAAAGCTTGTCTAAAGCTTGACCGCCAAGAAGCACAGAGCTGGGCCGTGAGGCCTCATCCTAGCGTAATGCCAATACTATATATATATATATATTTTTTTTTACTAAACAGTGATATCGATTTCAAGAAACTTACACTCGCCACTGGAATTTGTGAAAGATGATAATAAACAAGGTGATCCGAGACATAAATGACAGGTTATATATATATATATATATATATATATATATATATATATATATATATATATATAAGCAGGGATCGGGGCCTTCTAGAGCAGACAGAGTCATTGTCAGCTTAGAGATGACAGGGAAGGATGGAAAGGTATGATTTTGTTGTATCAAGATGCTGAAGAAGAGCATTCTTGGGGTGTGGGAGGGTTAGTCAACTTGAGAAAACATACCTACACGTGAGTATACACACATACGTACGTACGCAGACAGAAAATGGGGGGATTAAAAATTGCTGAGTTATTTGACAGGACGCGATATAAACCAGTTCCACTGAATACATTTTTCTTTTAAGACAATATCTCTCTAATTGCTTATGGTTTAAAAGGTTTGGAAAGTCTGAGTTAAATAAAACCTAGCAGGGTTTTTTTTTTTTTTTTTAAATGCAGGACTTCTCAGGGCCTTTAACACGTTAGAGTCCAATATGAATAACTTAGAGAAACTCAGAATACATATTTCTTGAACAAATTTGGCCTCCAATGTTTGTTTATTGATTTTTTAGAGTCCCTCCTCATCAGGAAAAGGTTCTTGTCATATGGCAGAAAAACCCACTTCGGGGAGGAAGGTGCATTGAGCGAATGGGCAGGCATCTTTAAGTATGCGATTAAAACAGACATTACCGTGTAGGTGGTGAGAAGCCACCACGGGTCTTCGCGTGGGGGGCGGATTCCCACGATGACACCAGTGACAGTTCCAATCTCCGAGGCTGAGGCAGCAAGATTAGCATATTCTCAAACACCGTGGGGCCCAGCTTGTCAAAACAAATACTACACGCTTCCTTCTTGGTTCACAGCGTAAGCAGACACAGGCTCGGCGGTGCTGGTTTACTGGAAACCATCCAGACTCCGCGGTTGGATATAACCCACGCTTTACAGGTTGTATGGAGTACCAGGTTGCTATTTCCATCGCGCCGAGTAGGAAGACGAGCAGAGTGAAGAAGCTGGTAGAGACCACTAAGGAGAGAGCTTCTCGAAGGTTTGTGAGCACATATGGCATCTCGCAAGAGGAAGGAAGCAGGAAGTGGGAGCCCACAGGACAACGAGGAATGCCTTACGGGGCTGTTCAGACACTCGCTGCCCTGATTTTATGCCTCAGAGTCCTGAATTCTGAAGGTTCTAGACCCTTCCCCGGAAGCTCACTTCCTAAACATGGCCCATTTTCATGCGGATTTCCAAAAGCATCCATGGATATAGAAGAACGGTTTTTAACAGAATGGTGTTATCGGTTATTGAACCATAACGAAATCTCTCAAAGCGGGTTCATGATAAAAGCTAATGCTTGTAGAGCAGTTGTATACGCCCGATGCTGACTTAAGCACTTAACACGTATTTATTTAGACCTTTCATTCTCTTAACAACCTCAGAACAATATCATCGTCCCTGTTTTACTAATTAATAAGCTCCACCAGAGATGCTATATAAGTAATCGCGATTTTGCAACCAGATTACATAGTTAAGTTAGTTGGAGTGAGTGAGTTAGTTAGAGTTAGGCTCAGTTGGGGTGGGAACTGGTTAGTGAGTGTTAAACTCAGTCTGACCAGATCACTTGCTCTTAACCTACCTGCTGGTCAACCGCATTTTGACCAAAGTGAGGGTTTCCAAAAGAACTCCTTGTCCTTTCTTTCAGTAATTAACTGTAATAATCACTGACAGATTTAACTACATACCAAGTACCATATTAAACCGTCTATACTGTGTATCTCATTGAATTCTTGCAACTATTCTACAGGACATATAGACTTACGAATCCCATTAGTCACATAAGAAAACTGACCCCCCAAAAGGGCTCACACAGCTTCTAAGAGATAAATCTACAATATGAATGCAGGTCTGACTCCAGAGATGATTGTCATAATAAACATTTATTCTAATTAACCACACACTCTGGAAGTTTGTTACGTTAAGTAAATAGAGATGAAAATCACAGATCAGAACTTGCATTTGCTGCTTTTTATTCTCTTCCCCCAATTAAAATAAGAGTGAAAAATATTCATCACTCTCGGCTCCCAAGGCTTTCGTGAGCTGTATCTCTTACGCATCCATAAAACACATGATGGCCCTTTAAAATGGCTATTTTTATTCTCTTCTTTCAAAAAAAATAAAAAAGTTCTCAACAAACAAAAATCATCCGTGAGTGTTTTTCCTGCGAGTCCCACACTAATGAAGCTCAACTGCCCTATTTATAGTATTTTTTCCTGTATCGATCAAGGCAATTGAAAGTAAATGGATGTTCGAGAATGACAGGGTATCTATAATCATGTACCAGCTGACTCCTTTAGAAACCGAGAGCCAGAAACACCACGATCAAAATGAAAGATTCTTACACCCAAACGACTTCGCGTGTTGTCATGTTGCTTCGAAGACATCGATTAACGATTTCTTTATGAACTGCTTGCTATAAAAAGGAATGGCTTATAAGGAAATATCATGTGTGATTTTTTTAAAATTAAATATTTAAACAATTCATAATGAGTTCCCTGATGGTTTTTTTTGTTGTTGTTGTTCTTGACAATATTTTCTTCAAATCATTGGAAACGCTCATCTGTGGTTCTCAGATTCTGATTTTCTTGCCTGCGATAGGGATACAGTTCTAAGCTATTATTTCCCAATAAAACATGATCGTTAAACAAAATGTTAATAAATGTACTGTTCTGCAAACTTTTTACTTTCAAGTACATTAGGAAGGCTGTTGAATACCAGCAAAGACATGTCTTTACTGCAGAATTACTCAGAGCTACTCAGAATGACTCAGAATTACTCAGATCCTTGTGGTTCTGTGAAGGGAAAATAGGTACTGAGTTTGGAAACTGGTTTCTGGAATATTTTAAATGTGAAACAAACTCTCTCTCTCTCTCTCTCTCTCTCTCTCTCTCTCTCTCTCTCTCTCTCTCTCGATTCTGGTATAGATAGTGATAGAATCATGTTTCTGCAATATTTTTAATGTGAAATATCTCTCGCTCTCTGTCTCTGTTTCTCTCTGTCTCTCTCTGTCTGTCTGTCTGTCTCTCTCTTTCTCTCTGTCTCTCTCCCTTCCCCCCCTCTTTCCCTCCTTCCCTCTCGATTCTGGTATAGGTAGTGATACGAGAATTCTGGAAATTAAGGTTGCTACAAAAATGTGTGATAGTCTTTATCCTGTAGAAAATTAAGAATCATCGATTATTTGGGAGTAAAGAATTACCATGAATTACCATAAATTATTTGGGAGTAAAGAATTACCACTGTTGTTTTAGAAAAAAACATTAATGGAGAGTGGATTTCAGTGGGACAAAGGTTCAATACGGTTTGCACGAGAAAAATGTTCAGAAACGAGATGTTTCACATTAACAACGGTTTTTGGGAAAAAAAAAGGAACTGGATAGCCAAAGACACTGAAATGTGAATCAATAGGACTTGATGATTTTGAAGTTCTTAAGGACAGCTCATTTCAAATTTGCTTGATTAGGAGAAAGATGATGCTATCCATCAAAACAGAATGATGGTTCATGAGGTTGAACATAGTAAAGGAATCGTTTTAATACTGACATTACACGTTGTAAGCACCTTTCTGTTGCAAATTTTCATTGGTCTAGTATCTCCGTAATTTACAAATATATATACCAGATCATCACGAAGAAAATAATGCTCTAAGCATTCGTATTTGCTACCTATTGCCGTGATCATGTCATGTGACAAACTACCTCGAAACTTAGTGGCTTAAGAAAAAACAACTATTTATTACACAGCATGAGTTTGAAGGTCAGCTGGGTAGTCTTACTGATGGGGGTTGGTCTTACTTGACCTTCGTTTGGCTCATGGAGAAAATGCAGAAGCATTTTTTTAATATTTTTTTTGAGCTAACATTGGTTTATGACATTATGTCAGTTTTCAGGTGTGCAATATTTTAAATTGACATCTGTGGGCACATCGCGCTCGCCCCCAAAAGCCTAGTTTCCATCCACAATTTTACATTTGGGCCCTTTTTTTTTTTTTACCCATTTTCCCTGCCTATATTTCCCTGGTAACCACCCACTCGTTGTCTGTCTCCGTGCGCTTGTTTTTTTCTGTTTTGTTTAGTCTGTTTTGTTTTTAGATTCTACATATGAATTAAATCGTACAGCATCTGAAGCCTCTGTTTGCATGAACTTTCCCACTATCCCATGAGCACAAGCATCATAGGCAAGCCCAGAATTAGTGTGGGACGCCACCATCAAAGAATGTGACACAGAGAAGCGTTATTGAGAAGAAAGCATTTAACATAAAGGCATTCAGAGTCCCATCCACGATGTCGCTGAAGATGGGGAATCGGATGGTTCTTGTTATTCTCACGTAGCAAAGGGCTCTGCCATGAGCTCAGTGATTCTTTTTAGTCTATGGCCACTGCCTCATCCTTGAAATTTGGAAAACTGTCCTAATATTCTCGAGTGTCTTCTACGGATACCCACGAGTCAATCCCAGAGGCAAACTGAAACAGAAGGAAAATATTATTGGAAGTCTTCTCAGCAGCATTTACACGGCCTTTCAAAGGGAGGAGACTTTGTATCCCCCTTGAAAATCCTCTTTACCTTTGGGATGTATTTTATTTATTCCAAATGGTCAGACTCTCTTTTTCTCTGACGGTCTTCTTCTTGCATTCAGGAACTAATGTTTAGATGATGTATTATTTTTAAAAAGTACTTGTGTTCATTTTAATCCTGAGATTTTTTAACACTGACCAATGTCGTTCACGCCAAGTTCACGGCCATGTTCCGCTGTGGCATACGAAGCATCAAAATATAAAACTGCGTTATATATTCTTCACTTTTCA
>PVKZ01002889.1:145000-178324 GCA_004027375.1 Macroglossus sobrinus | reverse complement strand
CCTCCTTTGCCTCCTCCTCTTTCTCCTCCTCCTCCTCCTCCTCCTCCTCTTCTTCTTCTTCTTTCTTTTTCGCTTAACGGTTGAAAAAACTCTTTGCAGCCTTAGAGATATTCAGTTAACCCTGTGTGACAATTTTAGCAATATGCTTTATTTCTTTTTTCTAATATGCTAATTAATATTTATTCATAAGTGCATACTAGCTGCCTTAGATCATGAAAGGGATGTAGAAGATATTCCATTTCCTTGAAGAAATGCACAATTTAATTGAGAAGATAAGGTGTCATTGTTTCTAAAGAAATCTTTGGCTTCCTTTTACTTGCCAGCCTCCACATTTAATATATCCCTTTGATGAGTCAGTGAGTAGTGGTTAAGAATGCTCAAACATTCAGCAATGATTTTCAGAAAATTTTTGCCAAGTTACTCAATAATCAGATATTATTCTTTATTGCTGATGTTTCTCTGTCTTATTCCTTCAAGTGTTGAAGTACATAATCCAAAGGAGAGATCATTTCCACTGTTACTCTAGATAAAAATAAATAGTGCATGAGCCTAACTTTGTTTAATTTATATGTAGATGTGATGGTTAATTTTATGTGTCAGTTTGACTAGGCCATGGGGTGCCCACATATTTAGCTAAACACTATTTTTGGGTGTGTTTCCAGATAAGATTAGTATCGAATTGGTAAATTGAGTAAAACAGATTGCCCTCCCCAATGTGAGTGGGCCATAGTCTATCTGTTGTAGGCTTGAATAGAACAAAAAAGCAGAAGGGTGAACTTACTTCTGCTTGACTGCTTGAGCTGAGACATTGATCTTCTGCCCTCAGACTGGAACTTATACCATCAGTTCTCCTGGTTCTCAGACCTTTGGACTCAGACTGGGACCCTACCACTGGCTTTCCTAGGTCTCCAGCCCACAGAAAGTAGATTGTGACACTTCTCTGCCTCCATAATCACATGAGCCAATTTTTTTAATTCTATATATATTATATATATATATTTAAAGAGATTTAGAATATATATAATCTAGAGAACCCTGATTAATACAGTAGATATATAAAATTTATCATTTTTACATTTATGTAGAGAATATACTTACATATTATTCCTCAAAGTTTTATGCACATATCAAATATATATAAACATTTCATTTTTATTTATAGATGATAAGATAGTCATTCTATGGTAATATGTAAATTATATGAATGTTCTATATTTACATATATCTAATTATAAGTATTCTCCCTTTATATTTATATATTTTATTTTTGTTTGCAGATTATGTGAATATCATATCTGTAGAATATTATATGTATTATATATATATATATACATATATATATATATATATACATATATATAAAACATATAAACATAATTTATACCTGGTGATTTTAAATATTTTCTGAAGATAAAAGTTACTTTAAAAATTGTTAAAAACATAAAAACACATTTCCACTAAATCACAATTTCCAAGAACAAATTTTGGTTATCTGAATATTTAATAATTTAATAATTACAGATGATTTTTGTCAGGAAGATTGACAGCCAATGTACTCTGGTCAATGCAACTTGCATACTGTTCAATGCAACTTGCATACTGGCAGGATGGCTACCACCCAGCTTTCCAAGCTTTTCTCCTGTTACTCTTCTCTTCTCATCACATTGTACAAGACCACCATGGTATCCATGCTTTAAAGTCTTTTCACTTGATATTTTCTCCTCTAGAATGGCCTCCCCTCTCTCTTTTTTTTCTAATCAAATTCCTCACAATCTTTAGCACTTACCAAAATATCAGCCCCTCTGAGAGACTTCCCTGAACCTATAATACAGAGTTTATATTGCTAATAATAACCAACACCTTTTTAAATTGTCATGGACTACATACCTGGCTAAGTACTTTACTCACAATTTCTCATTAAGCTGTCTATCATGACCCTCTATGCTTAGATATTGGTATTGTCTCCATTTTGCAAAGAAGGATACTAATGCTTAGAGTAGTTTGTTTACCAACGTCATAGAACTGTAATAATAAACAAAGGATTTAAACTCAGATCGACCAAACTGTAGCATTTGAGCCTTTAATTAAGCCCTTAGGAATATGGTAAAACAGCAACTCAAATTTGGAAGAATGAGAGACATTGTGTTGATGTCATTATTGACCAAGACTTAGTTGTTCAATATCTGATGAAACTTCACTAATGGAACAAATACTGTTCTATCTGATATCAATATACTGAAAAACTGAATGCTTATTTTGTTCCTGTTCTGATGTGCTAATGAGAATTTTGAGGTGGAAACTATCTCCTGATTTATATGTTGAGCATATGATGTTGCTCTTGCTAAGTGTTAATTAACACTGTTCATTGTGAAATCAGGGAGACTTAGGTCTAAATTCTACCTTTATCACTTAGGGCTTATTTTTGACTTTCACTAAGACTTTAAAGTCTACCAAATTTAATTTTCTTGTCAGTATAATGGGTTTAATAATTTATAATTAAGTTTGCTTATTTTTCATAATTTAATTTTTGAAAAAATTTTAACAAATATGTAATTAAAAAGAAAGATTTAGTATAAGTTTATCTGCCCATCACCTGGTTTAAACAATTAACTCATTCTCAGTTTTATTTCCCTATATCTTCAAAATTAGGGCTGTTTGAAGATTAAGTAATTCTCATAAAGTTATTTAAAACAGTGCCTGGTACATGGTAGGTACTTGATTCAGGTTGAATTAATTTTATTTTATAGGAATGAGCACTGCATAATATTTCATGGCCCATTTTTCAAACTTATTTTCTGTTTCTATAAAAAAATTCACTTCGAACATTGAAAAGAGTGGAAATAGAAAGTAAATGTCTGAGTGTCTTCTGCTTTTTTTTTTTTTATTCCTTCTAGTCAGAGACCAGAGTCAAAAGCAGGCTCAGGAACCCCACATAAAACTGGCTTAAACTAAATGAAGATCATCCATCAGAACTACAAGATTTTTTACATGGGTGTCCCAGTTCTCCTCTGAACATGTGTTCTTGATCTTTGTCCTCAGTTTCTCTGTTAGGACTCTCAGCTTTCTATATGTAGCTATATTGTATTCTCTTCACACTCCTGGCATGACCCCTAACTCTTCCTACCATTCCTCAGGGCCTCTCTGTGCTGTTGGTTTCCATTTTTTTTTCCCTGTATTTACATTGTGCCCTAAACTATAATGTCTTTGTTACCTATAGTGTTTTTTCTTACTTTTGTGTTATAAATGGGGCCCAACTCTCCAACAAAAATTCTCCAGTCATTTTTAATTTTCTTATCTACTTTCTTGGCAAATAGTACTAAGAGTCCTACATGACAAATACTGTCCCTTCTCTTAAACAAAATGTTCTTTTGTCTTCTAAACATGCTGTTCATGTTCATAATACACCGAATGTTATAAAGAACCAAATAGACAAAAAGCTGTTTTATGACTAGATGCCAGAAACAGTTTGCTTGTACATGCGTAATGAATGTCCAAAGTGCATGCCAGTAGTTACTGAATAGGAACATGAAATTACTAAACAGGAAAAAAGTAATTTGACTGCATTTAACCTTCTTTCCTGCATGATTATTTTGCTCTAGTTCATAAAGCTTTGACATACATTGTATACATCTGCTTTGAGTATTGAAAAAGTCTCAAGGCAGTGTTTCACACAATAGCATGATTATGCTCTGTCTTTTTTATACTCATATTTCTTGTGTAATGGTGTCCACTTCAACTGTTCATATGCTAAGATCACTGAATGAATCCTAAGCAAAATTTTGCAAAATGCTTTTATTCTCAGCCTCTAACTACTCCTAATTCCTCTACATCCCCTGATTTTACTCCATTTGAGACACTCAGTAGTCATAGGGACCTCCATATATTTGAGTTCTTTACCTCCTTATCCACAACTCATCAAAACCTAAAACCAGAATGGAGCTGATATCAGAGTGTTAGCTTTGGAATCAGATACTTCTGCTTTCAACACCAAGCCCTGACAATTGGAATGATTAATAGTAACTTACCTACTGCCCCCGCCCCACACACACACACTATTTAACTCATTTAACATTCTTTATCATTTAATTTTTCTCCTTTATAAACAGGAACAATAATAGTACCTCGTTCTCAGAAATCTTTTTGAGGATTGCATGAGATGTTATATGCAAAGTGCCAGATATTGTTATGATCTGGTGGTGATGGAAGAAGTTTGATTCTAAGTCAAAATCTTTCTTCTCTCAGAATATGTATATGCCTGTAGTATGTATAGTATTAGAGTATGCAGCCAAAAAAATCAAGAGGAGTCTGAGACCTAGAAGGGCAGCAGTGGAAGAATTAAGAAAGATCACCAAGAGCAAAGATGTGTCATTAGAGACAGTGGCTAAAATTATTCATACCCTGGTGTTTCCAATTACTATTGTACAGATGTGAGAATTAGACACTGAAGAAGGCTGATAGAGAAAAAATTAAGTCCTTTGAAATATGATGTTGGGAGAGAGGTCTACAGATACCCTGGACTGCCAGAAAGATAAATAGGTCCTAGAACAAATTAAGCATGGAACATCACTAGAGACAAAAATGACAAAACTTACTTATGCTGTCCTACTTTGGGCACATCATGAGAAGGCAGTGTTCTTTGGAAAAGGTAATAATGCTGGGAAAAACAGGAAACAACAGGAAAAGAGGAAGACCAAATATGAAATGAATTGGCTTTATAAAATAAGCTATAGGCATGAGTCTACAGGAGTTGACCAGGGCTATTGAGGATAAGACACTGTGGATATCAATCATTCACAGAGTCACTAGGAGCTGGAACAAATTCAACAACTTCTGAAATACATGTAATATGTATATAGCATATGGTATGTATATATACACACACACATTTGCGTGTGTATATATACACATACACACATGTGTGAACATATATATGTATGTAGTATGTATATTGTATGTGTCTAGTATACAGTATATGTTATATATACATATACACAGACATTTGTGCATGAGTATTCGCTTTTGTTAAAATAAAAGGGCTTGGCATCTCCCCTCTCAAAGATATTGATGGGTCATTATGTGAATGGGACATATTTGATATTGTTATTGAAAGAGATTAGTTCTGTTTCAGATACCCCAAAAGCACACCTTGTAAATCTTTATTCATTTTTTCTCTAAAGGAGCTGTCTCTATTGTGTTGTTGTCACACTTAATTTGTATATTCAAAGTAAAAATGGTATTTTAACAATGAGTGATAAAAATTACTACCTTTAGAAGGAAAACTATGGAATGAAAAAAAAAACATTTAAAAACAAACGTGTGGGGATATTTCCATCATTATGTGAGTTTGTTCTTAAAAATATTAAGTGTATCACCTATAACTCTCAGAACTGAATGCTTACTCTCCAAAATGGAATTTTGAGACTTTTCTAAGCTGTTTTAATATGCTTTATATGAAAAGTTTCAATGGATTTTAATCACTTTGATCAAATTGGAAAAAATACAGTCAGGTTTGAAAATGCATCTTATAGACAGCAAGGGGAGATGGAATTCTCTAGCCTATTTTTAATCAAAACCTTATATTAATTGGTGGTTGTGGCTGGAAAAGAAATTTAATGTTTTGGTAAAAACAATCAATAAAGACTCTTTCCACAGTAAGCCTATATGTCTCCATGAGGTAAATTTTATGTTTCTAACAGTCATTAAGACCAAGTTTTGAGTATTGTAAATTCAAACTAGGGCATCTCAAAGCTTTATGACAAAGTTTTAAAGCAAGATTTTTAAAAATTATAAAACACATACAATCCCACTAAATGAGTCTCACACACATATAGTCTCACTAAAAATGTTATTATTAATAATATTTTATATAATATGTTCAGTGAGAAAATGAATTTATATTAATAAATATTCTTGTTCATCGTTGATTACTATTTTTATTTTATTGTAATGTCTAACAAATGTTACCATATTAGTACATTTATTTACTGTATCTATTGTATACATAGATGAACATACATAGATGGCAGGTATCTATTCAAATATTTATATGCTGATCAGTTTATAACACCAAAAATGTTTCAAAACAACCTGTTGACATATGTGCTACTGATATTGTTGTCAATGTGATACCAAAAACACTTTATGAATTCCTTTGCAGGAGAAATAGATTAATAGTAATAATCAAGTGGAGAAAATGCATTTGCATTTTTATGGTGGCACTTTGAGTCTGTCCTCCATTTTTTTTCTGCCTGCCCTCCCTCTCCCCTTGTATTAGTTTCCTAGGGCTGCCATACAAAGTATCACAGACAGGGTAGCTTAAAACAGCAGAAATTTATTTTTTGACAGTTTTGGAGGCCAGCAGCCTAAAATCCAGGTGTCAGTAGGGCCAAGTTCCCTCTGAAGGCTCTAGGAAAGTATCCTTCCTTGCCTCTTCCTAGCTTCTGGGACCTGGTGGCATTCCTTGGCATTCCTTGGCTTACAGCTGCAACACTCCAATGGCTGTCTCTGTTGTCACATGACCTTCTTCCTTGTATGTCTCTGTATCCAAGGCATTAGATTTGGGCTAAACCTAATTCAGTATGACTTCATATCTTAATTACATCTTTAAACAACCTATTTCCAAATAAGGTCACATTCCCAGGTAGTGAGGATTAAGACCTGAACATATCTTTTGAGGACACACATTCACCCCATTATACAACTCTCTCTTTCAATCCTTCCTTTTCTCCCTGCTCTACCTCATCATTGCTTTACTTTGATCTTACTAGCAATAGGGACTACTGGTTTTTCTGGGAGTTCTCTATACTCAGTGAGCACTTGTGAAGCACCAAAAGGCCATGGATCAAGTGGGATGTGAGGTTCTCATGTGAAACAGGGGTTGGGCTAGAGCAGGTCATAAAAGTGTTATGTGGTATGATTTAGGGATCACAATTTGCTCATTCATCCTTCACAGTTCTCTGTGCTCTAGCCTAAGAGACAGCAATTGAATGTCTCTTCTTTTCTCTTACTCCATTGTGGCTGCCCCCAAAAGCACAAGAAATTATGCCATAAGACACAACACTGACCAGATATGAGACACTTGAATTTCAACTCTAAAGATAAGATAAACCAGTCATTCTTTCTGGATCCATGCAGAAGGCATTTGGACTGACTGCATCAGTCACAATCACAAGCAGCCTTTAATCCAGAAAAACCCAACTCCCTGGCCATATACTGGTACTGGTCAGTGACCTTTTAGGAACTAGGTTGCACAGTGGGAAAGCAAGTGAAGCTTTGTCTGTATTTGCAGCTGCTCCCCAGCACTAGTATCACCACTTCAACTCCACCTCAGATCATCAGGCATTAAATTCTCATAGGAGCACAGGTCCCTGGTGCCAAAATAATTGGGGACTACTGCTTTAATCTAGTGTCTTGAAAATCCTACCATTCACCCAAACTCATCAGATAGAAGTGTTTCCATTTTTCCTGGTAGTCTGAAGACATTTTTTTTCTTCAGTTTAGTAACATTTCCAGGCACTTCAGTCATCCAACACATATTGTACAATCACAGGTAC
Source organism: Macroglossus sobrinus (assembly GCA_004027375.1). Classification (NCBI taxonomy): domain Eukaryota; kingdom Metazoa; phylum Chordata; class Mammalia; order Chiroptera; family Pteropodidae; genus Macroglossus; species Macroglossus sobrinus. Next base: position 170,771 of record PVKZ01002889.1, on the reverse strand, counting down.
AGGCTAGATACAGATACTGCACAGAAATATGTGCCTCAATTATTTTGTTTAAGTTGATGAGTTTTATTTTTCAACTTTTATAGTCCTGTACTATATTCTTTAACTTTCCCTTTTTTTCCCTCTCTAACATAATAACATTCCTGATACTCACTCTTGGCAAATATTGGATTTCCCTTTTTCATAATTGCTGTGCCTTCCTCTCTATCTAACAGTAGCCCTCCCTATCTCCCTTACCCCCACTTTCTGTCTTACCTCTCTAATTTATGTCTTTTTATTATATGGAATCTATCTAGCCTAGTACCATTGTCAGTTTATCTCATTTACTTTTTTTCTTCCATTGATGCCCAGTCATTCCATGTCTAATGCTTTGTTTCAACTGATACATTAGATTTAAGCATTTCAGTAACACCAAATTCACAGGTAGATTATCTTTCAAGAGTAGCCCCAGAGGAAATTACTTCTTTGTCATCCTTATCTTTGAGACTACCTTACTGTTAATGACACTCTTAATAACTGAGCCTACTGGCCCAAAGAGATAATTTGAGAGAACCAGTTGGTGTCAGACATTTGGTTTCATAAAAGGCAGAATTTTTTTTTTCCCAGGGAGAACACAGAGTTCTTTTAGTAGAAAATAGATTGCAATTTTACTTTTCAAACACTAAAGGACATATCTGTTATTCAGATTGATTGTCATTCATGCTGTGACAGATTCTACCTCCTATATTGTAATAATTGTTGCATTTTCACAATACCCTGATCCTTCACACATTTTTTTCTGTGAGCTCTTTCATAAGAGATGCATATATTTTTAAGATTAGTATTCATAAGATAAATTTCTTGGAGGCCTCTTAAACATATTTTTCTATATTTTTAACCCTTGAACTAGAAGCATTAATAATAATTATAACTTACTTTGCTAGCCTCCATTGTCTTTACTTTTTGCCCACTTGCTCCAGGAAAGGGTTAGTATATTTTTTTCTTTGTTTCAGTTCTCTATTTTACCTTACCTTATTCTAAGGAATTATCCAGTCGTTGAAATACTTACTTTTGGAAGTATTACTAGTGTCTTAGTCCTCAGCTTACTTATTGCTTAGAGCCCTTAACTACTTTCTTACTTTTCTCTATAATCCTCAAAATTTTTCTGTCTCCCTCCTTTACACTTGACATACTTCTTTGGAGTATAAAAAGAAAAAAAAAAGAATGTGCTTTTGTTTTTGTTTAAAGCATTGCTCTGTTTGTAGTCATTCGTTTAGTGACTGCCATATAGCAAATCTCTGCAAAGGCTTTATAGTTGGCAGCAGGAATATTTTCTAGTACCTAGTGTTTTCCAGATCTTCATGTAGTTGATCGACTTTGTCTCAAGGACCTGCTGCTTTCCTTGTCTTCAAAATCGCCTGCCGTGAGCTTGCTAAAACATTACAAGCTCTGTACTACTTATGGTAGTCAGCACATTTTTTTTCAGTGGTCCTGCCTTGCCTTAAAAGCTTGATTATTTTTTTTCCTTTTCTCCAAAATGTATGCTTTCTTGTATGTGGTGTTTCCACCAGTCAATAGCATTATAAAAATAAAAAAGTAGGGAGGGAACTGAGGTCTTTGGAGTCTGGCAGACTTCTGTGTGAACCCTAGCTTTGCCACTGATTCGTTGGGTCACCTTCAGCAGATATATTTATAATAATCATCTTTTATATGAATAATTAGTGCTCATTCCTGAGTGTTAATTAGTGTCATTAATGAACTACTCTTATCCTTAGATTCTTCACTTGTGAAATGGGAACAATAATAGTGTCTCAGTCATAGGATTAGCTGGAATACTTTATGTGACTGTGTTTGTGAATATGCCAGACACATGGGGAATGTGCAATAAATGTTGCCTATTAATTTTTACAAGTGAATCTGGAGCTTTCTCCAATATCTCAGAGTCTGTTCCTCTAAGCAAATTAAACACATACTCATTTGTATTAGTGTTTTATTCTCTTATTTTAACACCTATTTAGGTTTGGTGGTTTGTGCTCATCAAAGTGTATGTGTATTTTTACTCTTTACAAGTAGACTTTATATAATGCTTTAACATTTTTTAAAATAAAATCTTTTAAAAATACAGAAAAACATGGTAATTAAAATCACCCATAATTTTATCAAGTATATGTATCTATATAAATTTTATATGTATTCATGTGTGTATATGGCATATGTGTGTACATATTTGTGTATACATAATTATACTTATTTTTATTTATGTAAAAGGTATCATTCTACAACTCTACTATCTCTCCAGTATTATCACTGACAGAAAACTATTTTTCACAATTTGATGTGAATCTGGCTAGTCATTTTGCTATGTTTATAGGTATATGTTATTTGCACCCATAATTTTGTTTTAAAACAACATATTTATAATAATTATCCTTTATATGAATAATTAGTGCCCATTCCTGAGGCTATTTGCCCTTCTTTTTCCTTTATATTGATACCACTTCTCTGTAGGCCTTAAATAATTAATTACTAATACTAAAATATAATAAGGCATGTATATTTCACTTTAGAATTTTCAAAATGTTTTTCACATATGTTATCTTGTGTAGTACCCACTGTCATGCTGTAAAATGGGTAAAAATAACCCTGTTTAACAGATGAAGCTATTATAGTAAGGACTTCAACCCCAGGCGCCCTCCTGAGGGAAGTGCATAGCCGCACCCAGCTGTGGGTTGTATGTCTCCCCACTACCTCCATCAGCCTGCTATGAGAATAACACATCATCTTTTTTACCGTCTATATCACTTTATATTGAAAACTATGCTCATTTAATTTTTAAGGTCTTTCCAAAACTTCTGTTTTCTCAAAATTAATTTCTACTTTACCAAGATGGAGTCTGAAATGAGAGCATTACCTCATTTTTTACATCTAAAAGTAGCTGTATTTTCTCTGAACAGAACTCATTTATATCATTTGCATTTTTTAGATGTAATATAGAAATCTAGGAGTAGGCAGTAAAATAGAGTAGCAGTTAAAATTGTGAGCTCTGGAGCTACTCTGTTGAGTTCAAATACAAATTCTGACACTTAGCTATGTAACTTTTCTCTGGTTCCTCAATTTACCTGTCTGTAAAATGAAAATGATAACACTATATTCTATGGATATAGAAATGATTAAAGACTACAGGTTTAAAAACATTTAACCATTTTAAACACTAATATTAAAACATTAATAGTATTGACTCATAATAAATGCTAAGAAAATGTTAATCAAGATTACTTTTATCACAAAAATAGCACACATAGTAATCAGATAGCTTTCCCAGATGGTATTAAAGTCAACTATAAAGATCATTTCCTGACTAAACCAATGTGCTTTTCACTGAACAGTTCTGTATTAGTTGTCTTGTAGTAACCAATGATAGTTCTGTATACAGTGAAAGTCAAAACTTTTGCTGTATTTTACTGTTTCTATAACTATAAATAAATTAAGAAGTCTGCATACAGATATTTAAACAATGAATCATAGTTACACTGATATTGTCAATGCAGTCTAATAACTACGTGTTATCTATGCTTCAACACATTGATTCTTGTGATTGTTACATTCTTTAGAATGTTTTATAAAGCAATTTTTTATAGACAAGTGATACTATGCTATAATATAAGCTTCTTATATAATATTAAAAACATATAGAGTGGCATGGGTTTGTGAAAAGAATGGAAGGCTACTAGACACTTGTGTTCTAGTTCTGTTTGTCCCTTAATGTATGATATAGTTGATACACAGGTTGATACATTTAGATCTGTTCTTTGCCTCTTAACATGGCATGTCGGTGATAGGTCATGTTCAAAATTACTGTCAGCTACGACATTTTAGTTTCTGTCTGAATAATTTATAACCACATAATTATGATTATCAATAAATGTGATATGGATAATGGAAGTATTGTCTTAAAATTCTGACTCTGAATGGCAGAGGGTCTAGAAGAGTTTCACTTCTAGGGAAGATATCTCTCTGCTTGATTTGACACACTACCATCTAGCAAGTACCACTTCTCATGCTCCACTTAAAACTGAGGTAACTCTTCACTGTCCTTAGGAATAAAACCTAAGTCTTAAAACAGTTGCTAGGCAGCATAAGCTGGAATCTGCTAGATCTCCAGTCTTAATCTGTGCCAACATGCCACATTATACCCTTGAGTATATAGAGCCCTTTTCTACTCTTGGCGCTCATGAATGCTGTTTACTTTTCTTGAAATTCTCTTCTTTCCATCTGACCCATTCCTATTCCTAATTAAATTTATCCTGTTAATATAACTAAAATATAGTTTACAAACTTCTGTGTTCAGTGACAATGTTTCATGCATTAGAGACAAGATACACATAAGACTTCAGTTTCAGGAATCTCTTTTGAAATGAAGACCTGGCGACATTTGGGTACATGTTTGTACATGGCATCTGGAACTATTAGCTGATAAATAACTTTTCAGATGGGTTCTAAAACTTTAGAACCCACAGAAATATATTCATATGCACATGGCACTTGGAGCCCAGATTCACTCAGGTGTATTACTCATTTCTTCATGCAGGGTTTCTAATGTCAACCTTTAATAAAATTTTACTTCTTCAAAAATGTCTTTCCTTAAACTCTTATAATAGGTATCTCCTGAATATACCTTCCAAAGTACCCTATAAACATCCTTCAACATATTCACCATAATTTCAAAAGAGTCATTTATTTCAGAAATATAATTGTGATAATGTATATATACTCCCACCAGATTATACATTTTATCAGGCCAAGACACTGTCTGCCTTGGCTACATTCTACTTTTACATTAGACACTCTGCCTGGTCTGTGCAACATTCTTGTCAACAATGTTTGAGTGTTTAGAATATGACTAAATAAATTGAAAATCGAACACAGAACTCACAGATAGCAGTCCTAAGAATAAAGAGACAAATTGGTAGGTAAAAAGTATGCCACACCACAGAAAGGATGATTAATTTCATTAACCAGTGTAGTTTTTCATTGGATGGCATATTTCCTTGCCATCTGCTCTTGTTAAAGTACTGTTTTCATTGGTTGTATTGTTGAATAGTGGTTTTTTTTTTTTTTAATGTCAGGATATAGGATTTATAAGTAATTGGTCACCTATGCAATCTGCATTAATTACAAATTTTCATCTAATCTAAATTTAGAGCATTTATATTGAGGAATATATGGGTATATTAAAAGAAATATCCAGAGAAGCATATCTACCTCTCTAACATTGTATTTCTATTTTTAACAGTCTGCATACTTAGCTCATTCTTTCCAGGAGCTAAAAACGACCTAATGAAATAACTAGAGAAAAACTAGAGAGTAATCAGGTAAAATACACAGGGTTCCTCAGTTTCTTCTTTTGAAAGAAGAAAGAAAAAGAAGTAATGATCAGGTATAGCAGCAAATATTCAAAATACGCCTTTTGGATTATGAACAGGTAACACATAATTATTGGAATTCACAGATTTAAGGTTAAAATAAACATTAGCTAGTCACATACTTTTTATTCCACACTTGTTATCAAAAGTACTGAAATAACTTTTTTGAGTATCATTGGCTTTTTTTTTTAAATAATAATTAGTTTTACTTATTGGATGTAGTCAGTGTACTAGACATTGCACTCAATATAGTGCATGCATTATCAGTATTTAATTAATACCATACTGCAGTGGATCTCATCATGCCCATTTTACAGATGAAGCAACAAAGGCCCAGATGAGGTCTGGCAATAGAAGAAATGAGGTTTATTTCCAGATCTTTCTCAAAACGAAAGCAGGTACTCCTAGTCATTATTTCATACAGTCTCCCAAGTTCATTTTAGAGGAGCTACTTGAAGTAAAGTGAAAAAATGTAAGATTAATGCCAGATTAAGTCTATCCCTATACTATTCTTGTTTACTCTTAGAATACAAAGTTATTTTTCTGTTCCCTTAATCTGTAGTAGCACAGATTTAAACAATATTAAAGCTTCTGGATGTGTCATGTACACAAATTGTACTTCTCTTTTGGTATCAATGATACCACTTCATATAGAAACATATTTTTTTAATTGAATAAAGATAATTATGGCAGCAAAGCTTGAATTTTATAAAACTCCAATAACTTTTTCTTTTAGAGAAAGGACCCTTATTTTTGAGCATGATATTCTTCATACTTTTTATGGGAAGCTATGCACCTACTCCCCAGCAATACTCATATACACATCAATTTTGAGTACATTTTAGAAATTGTAGGCAAATAGAAATGTGTAAAATAATGATAAAACAAAAATAAAGGCTATAATACACTAAGCATGTATTATATAAAAAAGAAATAGAACAAATTTGCTGAATATTTTCTTAATCTACTATAGAAGAGTTTAGTAGCATATGTGATCACATGTTGTACTAACCATAAATCACAATATTAACAAAAAATAGACTCTTTTGAACCAGGGCTTCTTAACCTGGGGCCCATGATACTTAGGGGGAATCCATGCATCCTAGAAATATTACTCTCTCTTTATGTACCTTTGCATTTTTCTGGGGGAGAGAATCCTTCCTTTTTACAAGATGGTCAAAGAAATCTGTGATTCTCTCCAAACTAAGAACTAAACATAAAAGAATTAAATTATGCACTGCCACTAAAATTGTGGGAATACTTACTAACATTGGAGATAATGTCAATTAAAAAAATTAAGAAAAAGTATATATTGAGAAATCTCACCTCTAATAAACAGAATTTATAGATTTAAAACAACCCATTGTATTAACAGTAGTCTGTGTTCATAGACAATTATTATTCTCTTCTATATATTTCTTGTTTTTAAAGTTTTTAAAGTATAATTTTTAGTTTTCTAAAATGACTATATTTTCATATTATATTAGAAAAATCAATATCTTAATTTAAAGATAGCTAAATAAATGATATAAAATATCTCTAACAAGATTTTTATCCCCACCAAATTTTTCTGAAGGAAATGAACTACCCATTTATCCAACAAATTTGGTTTTAATCAAAGATATCTTTTGATACATCTATTATGAACAAGTATTCTTATTCTGTCAGTGCTCTGGGGATGCAAATATTCTTCATTAACACACAAATTAGGTTTAATTCTCCAGTACTTGACACTTGAGAAAAAGTGATCTTTATGTCTTCAAATTTCTTTGATGAAAGGAAATGTTTATTGTATGTTTTTTATAGACAACCTAGTTTGTAAGTTCCAAATTAGATTTTGAAAAGCTGTCTTGTTCCAAATTGGCAGTTATTTAAAGACTCTAGGAGCAGAAGATTTTGATCTCTCACAGGTATCATCTCCTGTGAGATTTTATTCCTTTTTATAGATTTTATTTGATTTAAACCTGTGGAAATTTTTTAGAATAAAGTTGTATTTCTACAATGCGCCTTCTAAATTCAACAGAAGCTGCTTAAACTATGATTATGCATTTTTCATGACACTGAGTTTTTACATTCACTTTATTTTGGAGGTATAATATGGAATAACTGTTTGCTGACTTTATATTAAACAATCTTTTTTAAATGACATGACAATTGTTTGATCAGTAAATTGTTAACTACAATCACAGGCCTTTAGAACTGGATGAGACCTCAGAGATTACCTGGTGTATTTCCTCATCGGATGAGTAAGTTATCTCCAGGCTCTCTAACATCTCCTTGAACACCCTAAGTAACCTAGAACATATTATCTTATTTGGCAGGATTGTATGAGTCATATAGCTTAAAGTTTAGATAAACTTCTTTAGTAAAATAAATGCTAATTGTTAGGGTAACATGGAATAAGTCTCATTTTTTTACATTCTAGATGGAAAGAATCGCTGTAAGCTATAGTAAGGGAGTACAAATTAGCCTCACAAAAAGATAATTTATTGGCTCAAGATAGGACTGACTAAGTGGAGTCTGATTCTGTAGTGTATGACATAATTAAGGGTTGGGCCTTCTATCCAGAAAAGTCTCTCAGTGCAGAATGACAGTCTTATTCACAAGAAAAATAGTTGTACTTAACATAATTTTATCTGTTTTTAGACACTATTGAAATATGTTGAATTAACAGTCAACTAAACCCTTAAGTTGGTATCTTCCTTTCTGTTTTTCTCATATATCAATCTTATCTTTTGTTAATTTCTTTTTGAAACCAAATTGTAGTATTTAAAATTATTATCCTTTATCAGTGTTTGATGTGGAGTATAATAATTGCTGATATATATCTTGTGGTATTCTCATGCTGCCATTCAATACATTAGTCATTTCCCTTGAGATTGTATTCTATATAAATTTTATGAATATACAATTATACCATTAGATGATATAGTACATATAGCTCACCTAACATTATACCTGATGCATACATGCTCATAGAATATTTGAAGCAAATTATACTTTTATTTGAACCATTATTAAAGAGGTTGAATGGGATAGAGAAGAAGATAAGACTCTCTTATATAACTTTAATCTTGTATAATACCAATCTGACCTTCAGCTAATCATTGCACCATCAATCTTAAATCTCACCTAGGCTTTGTTCTGTTCTGCCAGTATGGGATAAAGCAAGGACTTATCAGACACCTGGTTGATACACACGTATGCCCCGCCCCCTGCACACTCATTTACACATATAGACATACATTTCTTTTCCATTATTATTTTACTTTACTTTTTAAGTAGAAAATATTATTTATTTGTCTTGGATTTAGCATTATTTGTAACCCCAAGTTTCTTATTTGGAATAATTTAAACTATTTAATTCATTGATAGTAGAAATTAATTAATATGATATTCTAGTTATCAGTTATCACTTTCCATTTTAGGTTCTTAAGAAATGTTTACTTTGTAATTTATTTGCTGAGAAATGATATTGACTTCCTAGTATGTGGTTCGTAGGATCTACCTTCTTGACATCTTTCTAATTTTTCTTGTATCTAATGTACTTTCTGTGATGACAAAGAGGTTATACTAGGATGCTGTGATGTACAACCCACATGCCACTTCAAGACAAATGTACTTATTTCTCACAGCTATAGTACTTGCTGCCAGTAAACAGTCCTCACTTGTCAGCCCTGACTAGAAATTTTCTTCAGCTGAAGAAAGCTAGCTCTCCCAAAGCCATACCCTTTTTGTGGGGGCAGCCTTCATCTTCAGACTCTTCCATACAGGACTACAAATACACACCCCTATGATAAGGGGATAATGCTGAGGGGCTGACCATCCTATCTCAGAGCTCTCCATGGGATTAACTGATATATTTGTTATAACTACTTTACAGCCAACTCTCTTTTTGCCATGCCTGTCTTCTTTCTTTCTATTTTACCTATGTGGATTCCAAGAATACATCATAATAAACTTGGTTCATGTTACTCTTCATCTCACAGTCTGCTTGCCAGGACACTTGACTTGGACCAGTTGCTCAAACCAAGTCTGATTTCTCATCTCTAAATTCTCAGAACAATGACAATTCATTTTCTACCCTTTAACTCTCTCTAGTCTTACTTGAAATTTAGTTTTTTTAAATGTGTTCCCATTTCTTAGTCATACCTGAGTGCACAAAAAGTGATCTACAGAGGATCTTTACTGGCTGGATAAAGAGGAATACTACTGAATGTTTTATTATGTCAACCTTCAGAATGTTAGTGAAATGTTTATATAGCAGTATGGATAAAGATAATGAGGCATAGAATAGAGAGAGTATGGCTCATAAAACATACTATTTTTTAGTGATATTATTCACAGTTAACATTAGGCTTTTTTTCCCCTTTCAAATCAATGCCATGTAGTCAGTTAACAAAATTTATTAACTTAATACTATTTACTCATTAAATTGTTTTTAAACTATTAGAATTAATTAAAACTCCAATATCTAACTGCTTAGAAAATGGAATAACTTATAATTTCCTTAATAGCAACAATAACCAGTTTGAAAACAAAATGGCAGTACAAGATATTAGCCAAAGTAAAATCCAAATTTAAAATTTCTAAATATAGATATAAACAAAAGTATAAAGGTCCTATAAAAAAAACTATAAAATTTTATGAGGTACATAAATAAAGACAAGTAAGGAGACAAAGGTTATGATTGGGAGGGTTTCATTTTGGAAAAACATTAATGTTCCTTTTAATCTATATTTGTACATTTAGCAGATAGTGATAAAAATTTATGCATTTTTTATTTGACAAATTTCAGTTAGATTAATATCTGTGCAAGGGCACTCAGACATCTTCAGGAAAAGGAGAATCATAAATAGAGATTTTTGAAAACATATATTAAAATGTTTTTAAGTTGATTGATTAAAATGTAGTATTGATATAAGAAACATACATTAAAAATGATAGCTACTAAACAGATAATAACCAATACACATAGCATTTCAGATTGGTAAGGCAACTGGTTTAGGGACAGTTATCTTGTCATTCTGAAAACGCTAGAGTTGATTACTTAATCTTGTTTCTTAAACCACTTCTATTCAGTGCTACCATTAACCAGTGGAAGAGACTGAGCATAGGAACTTGAAGTGGGCAAAAGAGGGACTGTTGGGAACCAGGAATGTTTTGTGTCTTAATCTGAATGCTGGTTACATGTTTGTTCATTTTCTTGATAAACTTTGAGCTGCATCATTATGATCTGTGCTCTTTTATCTATATGCAATATAATTAATAAAAAAGTTTAAAAGTTAATTTAAAAAGTTTGAATACTTGTGATATACCCAGTCTTGGGAACATATCAGTATAAAATCAGGTAGATTTTACACTGAGGACATAGTAACACAAAAGCAGACAAATTCAAGGCCAATGATTCCTTTCTACATAGATATACTCTACATAAAGTCAGATAATCTTCTTCTCCTAACACCCTTATCTGAAATGAAACTAAATATTTTATCTTTGAGAAAAATTGGATTAATATTGCATTAATAAAAAATTAGGTTCTATAATCTACATGATACAAGGCAGTTTATATATTATAACCTTGTCATTTTTATAGTTTAAAGTGATGCACTGGAAAGAAAAAAAATAGCATGTAGAAAATGAAATTTTAGATTAAATATTTATGATACATGTACTATATGTTATATGGCAAGAAAAATTACAATATAAATTATATATTATATGGTAACTGTAATATGGTAAGAAAAATTAGTGAAAAGTTTATAAAGTAAATCTTTAATTTAACAAGTAAAACTTAAATATCTCGGGTTTTATATTCTGCTTTTAAAATTGTGATATTATGAAAAAGAAAATTAAATTCTATTACTCCAAATTGTAGGAAGTAATTAGTATATAAATATTTGTTCTACCACACCTTATATTTAGAAAAGATTTGTTGAACCTAACATTCCACTGTAACATTTAGTTTCTGCCTTATTATATATTAATTCTTATAATGTGAATGTGGTATCACACAAAGTAACTATAGACTTTTCTACCTTAACAAATTGATTATTGTTTTTGTTTGTTTATATGTTTGTTTTTTGGTGCACAATCAAACTGAATCTCATTTACCAGGGTAAATCCTGATGAATTTAGAGCTCTTCAGTCTCTGAATTTACATAACCCATATGTTGATGGATGATATGTCTATCTTCCCTGTATGATTATAATATTCTTAAAATCTACATACAAATTTTATATGTGTAATTTTTAGAGAGTTTAGAAAAGTTCTAGACACACATCAATATGTGAATACTTAGAGACTGGTTTTTGTTTATTATAATAGGAATTCTACATTATAACTTTAAATTATTTAATAGCTTTCTCTATATTAAGGTTTTTGGTAGAGTTTCATCTCTATTTCTGGCTTTATAATACCCAGAAACATCCCCTTGAAGTATATAGTTGGATGTTTATTATTATTCATTAAGTCCTTATCTCACATCACTTTTAATCTTCCTGTTTAAATTGTTTGCAAATAATCCCCTGTCCTAGACTTAAGACTGAAGGTCATTTCTCTGCAGTACCTCACCCATGCTGACACTCAGGTTCCTAAATTCTGTCTTATTGCTTATTTCTTTAGTCATTCATTAATTACTTGCTTTTGGACACCTACTACTTCATAATTACTATGTTGCTGTGGATAGCCAGAAAATAAATAACAACAACAACAACAACAAACAACAACAAAACAGACATAGTCTTTGGCTCCATGAGGTTCATAATGCAATATTAATAAAATAATAACATATGAATATGTAAAGTATAATGTGTTCTTTAAAATAATAGCACAGAGTTACATGAGAGCAAAAAGCTATCAGTAACTGTATAATTATGCTGGATTTCTCTAGAAGACTGTATGTACTAGAAGGGAAATCTAATGGAATTGATGATCTAACTGTGACAACTTAATGGGTCCTTATTATTTACTTCTTTATGAGCTATTAAGGATATAGGTTATATAATCTGTACTAAGAACCAAAGAAAATGAGCATAGGAAAAATATACTGATCTAGAAAAAGAAAGACCATTTGAAGTGAAAACCATTACTTAAGTATTAGTTCTATTGTCATTCTCAACAACTTTTGTTTTAATAAAAAAATAAAAGTAAAAGTGTGAAATGTGATCCCAGAGTGGTAATATGAGAAATAAATAATATCTTTAAGATTATTTATAAAATATTTTTTTAATTTGTAAATGTGCTTACATTAATATGTCTAAAAAGAAATATAAAGTTTTTTAATTTAGAAAAATTATAATTCTCACCTGAGCTAAATAAATCAGTAGAAAGTCTTTTTTTTTTTTTCAAATTGAATACCTCAAATATTTTTTAAATTGATTTTTAGAGATATGGGGCTCAGAGTTAGGAAGTTAAAAATCATCCTGCACAAATTTTATTTTTATGTTGGAATCACATTTCTTTTTTCCTGACAAACGCTCATCATTGAAAACAAACAGGTTTAAGAACAAAATAGGCTCTGGAGCCAAATTTTTTAGTTTCATCCTAGCTCCACCAGCTACTAGTTTTGTGACCTTGAGCAAATTACATGATATCTTTATGCCTTAAATTTCTCATCTATCAGATTGGGTAATAATAGAATGTAGCTCAGAGAGGGTTTGGTTTAAATTAGATAATATATGTATAAGTGCTTACAATAATGCTTAACACAAAGTGAGTGCTCATTAAAAGTTAGTTATAATTTATTGTTATACAGAATAGGTCATCCCATGCAAGTAGATTAATCTAATTTCTTCTGACATTCTATGCTCAATAGAAAAGGCTAGCACCCACTAGTATGACTGAGATATAGCATCTTAAATTATTTATGTGCTTCCTCTTTCATCCCCTTTCTTACATATATCCAATAGCCATCATTCCAAAATTTGATCGGGTAAGGTTATTTCCTTGATTAAAAAACTCAAATATAATTTGTCAACAAATTATTATTTGAGGGAAATACAAATACCTTACCATGTCCTACCACAACCTGCATGCTATGACCTCTGCCTAATTCTCCAGACTTTTCCCCTTCTCCATTACATGTGTCAGTTCAGCCACACCGGCAGTTCCTTTTCTCTTCTCTGAATAAGTGTCAAGCAAGGGGCATCTGTTACCTATTAGGAGCAGAAGTCTTAGCACTTCTACCCACTGTATTTTGTTATAATAATGAAGGAAAATGCAACACAATAAAGCACTGAATGAAACAACTCTACTCACACAGAGGAGAAACAGGGACCCATGGTCAGCAGGTCCCTCACAGCAGTCAAAGCAGAGTCACTAGCCTGTATGCATTCCTCTTATGTCACAGAAAGAAAGACTGTGTGACCTTCCCAGAAGAGATATAGTACTGAGATTGTCTAGGTATCATATCACATATATGCTTAAGCAGAACAAGGGATACACATTGAGTCTGAAACAGATAACGATATTTTCATATAAGGTGATAAGCCCAGCACAGGCTGTGAGGTCTCTTTGTCTTGTTAAGCAAGTGTTCCAGGCCCAAAGCCCATTCTTATGAATATCAGAGACTGTATATACAAGACTTTTTTCTATAATAGCACTTTTGCACTTGCTGTTCCTTAAGCCTGGAAGAGTTACCTATATCCACAAAGTATATAGGAATCGCAGGCATGTATTAAACAATCAATGAATATAGATTGGATGAATGGATTATATTTCTAGCCTTTTTAAAAATTTGTTATGGTGATATTGATTAACAAAATTCCATAAGTTTCAAGTGTACAATTCAACAGTAAATCATATATATATTGCATTGTGTGTTCACCATCATAGTTAGATTTCTCTTTGTCACCACATATTTGACCCCTTTTACCCCATCTACTTCCTCCTTCCCCCTGTCTTCTGATAACCATTAACCTCTATTCTTGGTGATAACGTCTATAGTGTATAAAATACCTGTTGCCATTCTCTGGAAATGAATTCTTATAACCCCTTCATGTATTGGTTTTCTGAGTAAATCCTATCTTTTATTCAATGGATACATTTAGCAAAATGCTTTCTCATTTATCAAGTGAAAAGATAAGGCTCTGGAGGAAAGCAATCATGTATTTATTCTTTATCTATATCACATAGGATCTACTTGATGTTAGACAAAGTCACTTATTAAACTGCATTTTAATGTATGGATGCAGAAAAGGACTTCTGGCCAAGAATGTTGATAAGTGCTCTCAAGATCAGTAAAAAAAGTGGCAAACCCTATGATTTATATAAAGATTATTTAAGTTCTATTTCCCTTAAAAGAAGTTATTTTGTGGTACTTGTCTTAACATAAAAGGCTTTTTTTAAAGAAATGTTGAAAGGCTTCTGTTCCCAAGAATATAAAGTAGATGTGCTTTTTCCTGTTTCTCCCACTAAGTTATTAAAAAGCAACATGAGGGATTCTTTTGATGATAAAAATGTTCTGTATTAATATTAATATGCTGATTCTCATATTTTACTGTAGTTTTGCAAGATGTTACTTCTGGGAAAAACTGGGTGAAGCATGCATGAGATCTCTCTAAATTATTTCTTATAAGGTCACATGAATCTATAATTATCTCAAAATAAACATTTAATTAAAAATTACTATGTTATGAAATAGTATTTAGTATACACAATTAATTAAACTGCTTTTAAAATATGCAAACAGCTCCAATAAATTAATGATAAAATTATCAGCACATCGGATAAAGTAGGTGACTCCATTACTTATTAACTTTGTGTCACAGGGCAGAGTACTCAGTCTTTCCAAGCCTTGATCTCCAGGATCAGATGTAAACCAAATGTCTATGTTATGGCATTAAGAGAGGAACAAAAGAGATAGCACAGCCTCTAAACTGTACTGCCTGGTTTACTGAATTAATACAGGCTATACTTCCTTAGATTTCTGGTAAAAATTGTAAAGTAGACAAGTGCTGTGCTTGCTTTCTCTCACAACCACATTAAAATTACAACTAAATTTCAGAACCACCGTCACTGAGAATGGCCAGAAGTCTAGATAAGCAGAGGTCTTACAACTAAGGACATACAGACAAAGCCATATAGAGACTGATAGGAAGGGCAGAGACATGAAATAAGCTGTTCTCACACCCACATGTGGCAGTTAAAAATTGGGAGAGTTATCTCGGCTGCAAATGTCCCTCTTAAGGGGTAAGGGGGCCCAGTCCCACACCAGACTTTTGAAGCAAGTGTTTTAGTGCCAGGAAGAGAAGTCTCCATAACTTCTAGCTGTGAAAACCAGCAGAGATTGTGCTTGAGTGAGAAAGAGGGTAGCTGGAGTCCCAGGCATTCTTTTTAAAGGGCTCACACTCAAACTTATTCACTGATGGACTCCCTCTGAGCTACAGCACTGGGACAGCAGCTCAGAAGTTACCAGGGACATACAGAAAGGAACAGAATTGTCTACCTTCAGAGCAAGATTAAAGAGACAGCTCTCTCTCAGAAGTACTAGCAGAAGCCATTATAACTTTTTTAAGCCCTCTCCTCACTGAGCATGCATACACAGGCAGGCATCATATCTGAATCTCCACCAACCTGGGTAAAATTCTTTGTCCTACCCAGGTGATTACATGAGACCCTTGCCCCACCCAACTTGCAGGTCTTCCCAGGTGACTTTCAGTGATTTTTACATACAAACAACCTGTCTTTGTTTATACAGCAAACTTTCATAAAATTACTCAAAGGCTCACAAACTCCCAAATAGCAGCATTTGGCTTTGGCATGCTCCATACTTCTTGCTGAATAGTTCTAAGCTTGATACTAGAGGCAGTTAGCCTCAGTTCAGAGCTTAGCCTCTCCAAGGCATGTCCAAGTCCAACACAAGTGATAACCATCTGCAGATCATTTTATAATTTATAAAAAGTGGCCCCAGGCAGGGTACCGGCAGTGGCTGACCTTGAACTGCACTTCCCAAGAGGCTTGAGTACCAACACACCTGGTGGCCAGCTTCAGATCATACCAAAAAACCACCCAACCACCTCCACAAGAGACTCACCCAAAGATCAGACTAGGCAGGCACCAGAGACCTGCTAAAGCAAATCTTGCTCAGTAGTCATGGCCAGTTCTTACAATGAAATTGGCTCATAGGCCAGTTCCTCCTATTGATATGCAAACAAGGTTCAACTACAATAAGAGGGCACATAAGACCCACACAAGAGACACACCCGGAGCACCTAGTTCAGTTAACTAGGGCAACAGTGCCACTGGGCCCCACAAGACATCTACTTTATAAGGCTACTCTATTAAGACTGGGAGATATAAAAACTCTAGCTAATAATAGATAGAAACAAATACAGGGAGGCAGCCACAATGGGGAGACAAAGAAACATGTCCCAAATGAAAGAATGGAACAAAGCTTCAGAAAAAGAACTAAACAAAATAGAGTCAAGCAATCTACTAGATACAGAGTTCAAAATATTGGTTTTAAAGAGGCTCATTGATCTCAGTGATAACTTTAAGAGATAAAACACATACAAATAAAAGTAGAAAACTGTAAAAAGGTCAGAAATGAAAAAGACAGTAAATGAAATAAATAATGATTAGAGGGAATCAGCAGTAGTTCAGAGGAAGCTGAGAACTAAATCAGTAATTTGGAAGACAATGTAACAGAAAACACCCCATCAGAGAACAGCAACAAGAAAAAAAGAATTTAAAAAATCTGAGGATAGTTTAAGGGCCCTCTGAGACAACATTAAGAGTATCAGCATTTGCATCATAGGAGTACAAAAAGCAGAAGAGAGAACAAGGAATTGCAAACCTATTTGAAGAAATAACAGAAAATGTCTCTAACCTAACAAAGGAAATAGACATACAAGCCCAGAAAGTGGAAAGAGTCCCAAACAAGATGAACCTGAAGAGACCTATACCAAGACACATTATCAGTAAAATGTCAAAGTTTAAAGACAAAGAGAGAACCTTAAAAACAGCAAGAGAAAAGCTGTAAGGGAGCTCCCATAAGAAACCAGCTGATTTCTCAATGGAAACTTTGCAAGCCAGAAGGGACTGGCATGAAATATTCAAAGTGATTAAAAGTAAAGACCTACAACCAAGAGTACTGTACCCAGAAAAGTTGTCCTTTAGAGTTGAAAGAAAGAAAAAGATCTTCCCAGGCAAGTAAAAGATAAAGGAGTTCATCACACCAAAACAGTACTACAAGAATTGTAAAAGGGACTTCTTTGTGAATAATAAATATGATATGAATAATTAGAATGGCTATTGTCAACAATATGTGTACTAACGAGTGTTAGAGAGATGTGGGAGAAAAGGAACTTCCCTGTTGGTGGGAATGTCAATTAGTGCAGTCATTATGGAAAACACTATGGAGGGTCTTCAAAAAATTAAGAAGAAAATTACCATATGACCCAGCAATTCCTCTTCTGGGTATCTACCCCCAAAATTTGAAAATATTTATTTGTAAAGATATATGCATCCCGATGTTCATTTCAGCATGATTTATGGTGACCAAGACATGAAAACAACTAAAATGTCCTTCAATAGATGATAGGAAAAAGAAGCTGTGGTACGTATATACAATGGAATATTACTCCGCCTTAGAAAAAATGAAATACTGTCATTAGTGACAGCGTGGATGGATTTTGAAATTATCAGCTAAGTGAAATAAGTCAATAAAAGTTGAGAACCATATGATTTTACTTATACATGGGATGTAAAACTGAAAGCAACAAATGAACAAGAGAAACAAAAACTCACAGACACAACAGTTTAGAATTTACCAGAGGGAAAAGGGGTTGGAAAGAGGTAGACAAGGGTAAAGAGGATGAAATATATGATGATGGAAGGAGATGTGATTTTGGGTGGTGAACACACAATGCAATATCTATATGACATATTATTAAATTGTATATTTAAAACATAAATTTATTATTAACTCTCACTAATAAATTGAATAAAAAAGAATTAAAAAGTACAAAACCATTTACAAAATATATGAATAATAAAATGGCAATAACTACATGTCTGTCAAAAATTACTTTAAATTTAAATGAGTTAAATGCTCCAATCAAGAGACACAGTGTGGCTAAATGGATAAGAAAACAAAAACCTTACATATGCTTCCTGCAAGAGGCCCATTTCAGATCAAAGACAAACACTGAAAGTAAAGGGATAGAAAAAGACATTTCATAAAAATGGAAATAAAAAAAAAAAAAACAGTGGTAGCAACATTTATACCAGACAAAGCAGACTTTAAAATAAAGGATATATTAAGAGAGAAAGAAGGACCTAGTAATTTCTCATCTGTGTACTTATCTAAAGAAATTAAAAACACAATTTAAGAGGACATGTGTATCTACATGTTGATTGTGGCATTATTTACAATAGCCAAGATATAGAGGCAACCTGGGTGTCCATCAATGGATGGATAAAAAACAAGTGGTACATATATATATATATATATATATATATATATATATATATATAGTGAAATATTACTCAACCATAAAAAAGAATGAAGTCTTGCCATCTACAAAAACATGGATGGAACTAGAAATTATTGTGCTGAGTGGAATAAGTCAAAGACAAATATGTGATTTCACTTAGATATCAAATCTAGAAAACATGGTAAACAAACAAAACAAACAAGCTCATAGATACAGAGAGCATTTTGATGGTTGCCAGATTGCGGGGGGGGGGTGCTGGAGAGATAGATAAAGGAAGAGGAAATTAAAAGTTACAAACTTGTAGTTAAAATAAATAGTTGTGGGTATGTATAGTATGGAGAATATAGTCAGTAATATTGTAATGACTATTTATGGTGTCAGATGAGTACTAAATTTATTGGGGTGATTACTTCATAAATTATATAAATGTCTAATGCCTGTATTGTACTCCTGAAACTTATATAATATTGTATGTCAAATATAACTGAAAAAAATTTGAAAATAATGATTGTACTTAAACTTCTTGAAATATATATATAACAAGTTTTACTGATAAAACTGGCAAATTTTAAAGGATACTAATTACAACATTATATAACATAGCAAAAAGTTTCTAAATGCTCAACAAATAGTAGAATTATGGGATCCTGTAAGTTGGTATTTTATGACTTTATTTTATATATTTTGTAATGTAAAAAAACACGTAATGATATGAAAAGTATTCACCATATATTGACTAAAAATTAATAAAATATTATATGAATTATGATTTTAGACATAAATATGGATACCAAGACTGAAAGTGCAAAGCAATAAACAAAAGAAATATATCCTAATTTTGATAGCAGAGTAGTAAATTAGGTTTAAAACTATGGGAAGAATAATTTCCATTTTGTGTTTCAAGGAATAAAAATGTAAATTCAGAAAATAGCAGCTATATAGAAATATAACTATTGTGTTACATTAGGCTAAGGAAAAATAGGTATGTTAATAGGATTACATAGAAAATCATGTTTGAATTGTGAAATGGAGCCATGTTTAAAATAATGCCAAAGGGAATATATTCTGTGTGTTAATTGGCACTTTTACGGTATATTGAGCAAGCTTATATTACCCCATTTTCTAAAAATGTCTGGATACTCTACTCAGTCACTGAAAATTATAAATTTTATTATTTATTTCCAAGTACTTATTTTTTTCCATGGAAGGCTTTTTGGTTGGTTGGTTGGTTGTTTTTGAGTACAACTGTGTAAAGGGTGAATATTTCAGAATGTTACTGAACTTCGTCAAGAACAATAGCTGAAGAGATTTTTTAGAAAAAAGAGCATAGTAATTTCATTTAAATTCACTGATGCTTGGTGAGATCATTTGTATAATTATGGGTATTGATTGAAGTATTCTTATTTTTTCTTTTTCATTTGTAGCAAAAGATCTTTGTTCCATATTGGTTATGACAGTAATGTAGATAATTGTGTATTTCAACCTCAAGTCAGTTTAAGTTATAAGAAAAATTGGGTAATCAAGTAAATATCATGGAAAAAAAGTAATTTCTCATAAAATAACTTTGAACACAGAGAAATATTTAACCCTTAACTAACAGAAACATTAACCAGAATAACTAATATTACTAGCAGAAAAATGCCTATCTCTAAATGTAAAACAACCACTATAATATCATAGCAATAATATGTTTCACAATTAAAAATTCAATGGAAATAAAATTATTAAATGTTTTTAGGGGAGGAAAAGCATTCATTTACTAAAATGTCTATTACATACAAGTCATCCCCCCAATTCAGTAGATTGTAGAACATTTCCCTTTTTTTCAGTTGCATATATATTTGTATGAAAAAAAATATTTTGAAAAGCATTAATGAGAACAGAACCAGCTATGCCTTTTATTAAAAAGACTCACAATCATGTTCACTATTTGAAGAAATTGTTAAGGCATATCATAGGATTATATATTTTCAATCCACATTTTAGAAATTCCTAAAGATTATTTAAGTCAATTTGTTCCAATCAGAATTATTCTCCTAATCAGAGAAATAAACAGAAAAAAGAAGAGAGGATAGAGTGAGAAATAGCCTTAATCAATGCTTACCAAGATGAAAGGAGTGAAAGTTTGTGAACCAGTAACTTTCTACTACCATCTCCCATATACTCTGCATCTTCCAGGAAAGTGTCTCAGTAATCTCTAAATTTATACCTGTGGAAATGGGTAAAACTTTTATTTTCATAAGTTCTGATATATGATATAATCATTAGGGTTAAATAGAAAGTAACTTAAACAATTGAAGTAGTTTTCTACCCCCAATAAAGTGTACAAACTTTTACATACAGAAAATTCCCTTTCCCTTACTTAGAAAAGAGCAAATTCAATTTCAATTCATTACATATTAAATATCAATAATTTTGCTTCCTTTATTTATCCTTATTATTGAGCCTCCATTGACAATTTAGGGTGTATATTGATGTTTATCACTATTAAGCATAGTGGCATATAATTTTTTCCTGTGCTAGATTGACCTTTTACTTTTTTGCATCAATTGCACAAGACAAACTTATTCCAATGGTCTGAAAGTTGTTTGTTTCCAGGAAACAAAGAACATAATTTAGCTTACACTATGACCTATCAATTAAAATGAAACAAAATGATTTCTTTTGTGTTCATATATATGTGAAAGTAAAGAACAAATGAAACTAAAATGCTTTGGGCAGACCAATTCCCTCTTTTGTCTTAAGCATGCTCATAGAATCTTCAAAAACACAGAATTTACATTGTAAGAGTCAGTAAATTTTTCAGTTCAAGTGCCTTGCTCTGTGCTTCACACAACATAATTAACAAACTAAACACGGTATGTAGTGAATCCAGGTGTCAAGATGATGTTTAATTAAAAATGGGACTACTTCCAAATATTTGATTTGTTTTGAGTTATAATTTTGAGACTTTGCACTGTTGAACACTAATCTAGATTTTCCACAGTGAAATTAAGAGGGGTTAATTTTGCTTCTGAGAATGAATCATTTTATCTTGTTCCCAATGAATGATATGTATTTTCTTTTCTATCTCTATCATCTCTATCTCTGTCTATCTCTATCTCTATCTCTATCTCTGTCTCTGTCTCTCTGTCTCTCTCTCTGTGTCTCTATTTCTGTCTCTGTCTCTATCTCTATCATCTCTATCCCTATTTATCATCTCTACCATCTATCTATCTATATCTAGATCTATATCATTTATATCTATATCTATATAAATTATTTTGGTCTGAGTTGCATGATGTGTAACACTTCCATTTTATTTGGATATGTATAATGTTTCTATAGATCATTCTCCCATTAAATATTCATTTATTACTAGATGCTAACCAATGAGAGATAAAACAATAAGGAGGATCTATGTGATATCTTTCCTCATGAAGCTTATACTGAAGTAAGGGTGGAAGAAATGACATAAGTAAAAATATAATTAAATACAAAACCAATCTGTGATAACTAATTATTTGAGGCAGTCACTTTAAATAGAGTAGCTAGAGAAAACCCCTTTGAGGGGGATTAAGCTGATCCTGATGGTTAACTATAAATTAATTACTCATGCAAAAGAGGGGTTGGGAGGTTTTCCTAGGACAAGAGTTCATACTTTGAATTAGAAAAAGGTTTGGCAAGTTTTATTAGTCTCCAAAGGACATTATTGATAGAAGATAGTGAACCTAAAGAGAATGGTCCTGTTTTAACTTGGTGATGTAGATATTAGTTCAAACACAAAAGACATTATAGATCACGGTTAAAAATCTGGATTTTATTCTAAGGACAATGAGAGTCATGAAGTTTTGTTTTTAACAGTGGAGGGACATGCATTGGGTTATGGCTATGCATGGAAAATGCACTAGTAATCAGTTATTCAAGTGAAATATGGCAGTGGCTTGGATAAGGATAGTGGTTATAAAAATGAAGAGAAATGAATACATTTGAACTATGTTATCAAAGAAATCATTTCAACTAATCTTGATTTCATTTGAAGATAGGATATTCAGCATATAGCTGTTATTCTATAGTGGAATTTCTCAACAGCAGCACTATTGACATTTTGTATCTGACACTTCACCGGTATGGGGGAAGCGCGTTATCCTGCGCACTATATCATTTGTGGCCTCTATGCACTAGATGCCAACAGCACACACACACACAGCTGTCTTTATAATTCAAAAATGAATTTAGGCATTGCCAAACATTCTTTTGGGGACAAAATTTCCCCCAGTTGAGAATCACTTCCCTATAGTGATAGGTTTAGTATATAGCTTATCGAAGAGCAACAAGCTGGGAACAAAACAAAAATAAATGTTAAGTTTTCTTTTTCCTTTCATTCAACAAATATTTATTAAATGCTCACTCTCTGCTAAACATGGATTAGAAATTGAGGATATACAAGAAATAAGAGAAAAAAAAATATCTGCTCTTCTGGAAATTATCCCTAGTGTGTAAAACCTGATAGAATTGTAAATTTTTAGGCCCCAGCCAGAAATTCTCATTTTATCAGACTGGAATGAAGCATAGGAATTTGAATTCTTATAAAGCATTTAAACCTTAAAAGCTTTTTATGATTATACTTTGAGAAACATTGAGTTTGAGTCTAAATATAAATTTTTTTGAGGTGTCTGAATCTCTTCTGACATTTATTTAAAAATAAATAAACATACAGGTATATGCATATACATGTATAGATAGACATATACTTACATATATGTACACATATACACATATACATATATATATAATCATATATACATATATATACATGTGCATACATGTATATATCTATGTCTATCTAACATGCCAATGGTAATCTAAACAATTTGCTAAGTACTTTGGTTGATATAAAAGTTTATAAGACAGTATATTTTTCCTCAAAATATAATAATAACATGTGTGTTTGTATGTATATTGCATATCAATACATACCACTATATAAAATAATTTTGTTTCTGTCCACAATCATCAGTTAAAAATTTAGGAAATATTTTCTCCAACTATAGAGCACATGCTTAAGGTTGTTTGAATTATTGTGTAATATGCACAATATAAGAAATTTAATTTGGAGAGTCTCAGGCAGCCATCTTCTAGTACAGTTTAAGAAACCACAATGAAGAAAACTACCTAAGATTGGCACACATAGTGCTGCGGAGAGAGAAAAACAAAAATGAAAACATAGAGCATGTTCAAATAGAAATCCCATAATAATTATCCCCAAAGTAGGCATTTCTAATTTCAGGCATTTTGGTTTTGTTTTCTTTTGACAGGAAATTCTAAGGGCTATGGCAGTGGTTCTGAAACAATATATGAGGATTACCTGAAGAGCTAAGAAAGCATTCAGAGGGTCAGGTATGTGGAAGTGGCCTGGCCTTGGTAATTTTAACAATTCCTCCAGTGATTCCCATATATACCAGTGTTGGAGCACATCTGAACTATAAGCAGAGAAGCAGCAGAAATTATTTATTTAACTATAGTAAGTGGTGCTTTCAAGTAACATAAGATACTATTGAAAAATAGAGTACTAGTGTATTGTAGACATTTATAAAGTCCTATGTTATTAGAGGAACTTGTCAGTTTTAATAGATATGAAATAGTATGTCAGTGTAGTTTTAATTTGCATTTCTCCCATTATAAGTTAATTTGAGCATCTTTTCATATGTTTAAAGGTCAGTTGTATATTTTTCTGTGTAAATTGTTGACATATTTTTTAACTTTTCTAATATTTAAGAATTTTATAGATAGAGGTATTAGTCTCATTTCTCTTTTGAATAAAAGGAAAAGATTGCAAAGACTTCTCTGTTGCAGGACCTACATGGGAAAAGATAAAAGGGGTGTAGAGTAGCAAATAACTGGTGTGTTGGACGACAGCAGTGATTCCCAAATGTGGGATTTGCCTTGTAAAGTGTGAATGATGATTTAGATAATATGTGGATA
Organism: Macroglossus sobrinus; assembly: GCA_004027375.1. Classification (NCBI taxonomy): domain Eukaryota; kingdom Metazoa; phylum Chordata; class Mammalia; order Chiroptera; family Pteropodidae; genus Macroglossus; species Macroglossus sobrinus. The sequence goes on along the minus strand of PVKZ01002889.1, from coordinate 145,968 downwards.
AGCTATTCTTATAATTATATCAAAAAGTCAATTTGGTAGTATTTAATAATCTTGTGTTCTTTTTTTTTAAAGTAAAAAGGCCTTATTCTCAGAGCCTGAAGCAGAAAATAATATCTATCTGTAATTTAACAATCTGTATTTTATTGTGTTTATTTTACTCTTGCCTTCTGTTTATGGTAAGATTTTGTACTTATAGAAAAGCAATATAATATGAAAAACCCACTTAATATCAGTAAAAACAGTATCAAGTTGAAAAGAAACAAACTAATAAATAGTAATATAGGTGATGCCTGGACTTGGCCAAATCATGTAAGTGGTTCTGAAATAAATTTTATGCTTAAATTTACTTTTTATAAGTATTCAGTGAAAAGCTATAAGCATTTTTAAACTTCTATTTTTCTCATTAAGATGTGTTATCTGAGATACCCTAGCTCAGATGAGATGGTGATACAACTAAATGAGGTAGTCTTTTTTAGCTCTTGGTTCAGTTTTATCTCAATAGCCTTACCATTTCAAGAAGAGGGAGAAGGAGGAGGAGATGAATAAGGAAGGGAGAGGAGAAAGAAGTCTTGTATTTTTATGTAGATAGGTTTGGCTTATGTCTGACCGATAAATAAGATAACAAACATTTATGATAAGTCAATGATAATCCAAGTCTCTGATCCCTAATAACTGGTTGCAGGATTCTCACTTCAGTAGGTCTTTATATAATCCTTGTGAGGGATCCATGACTCCCTTCAGTTCTGAACATACTTCTAAAAAAGTATTACTTATGAAACATTCTATATTAATTCTCACAATTTATTCTTATTAAACATATTTTTTTACAACTTTTACAACTGAGATCACATAAAGAACATAAAGAAAACATGTATAATTTTATGCCCAAAATTGTTATAGAATTTTGTGTAAGTTGCTGAAATTTTTTAAAATAACATTTTTGATATAAAGCTAATATTTTTAACAAC
>PVKZ01002889.1:0-140000 GCA_004027375.1 Macroglossus sobrinus | reverse complement strand
CACTTCAGCCTTAAGGACACACTAGGCTCAAAGTGAGGGGATGGAAAGATATTCAACACAAATGGAAGCCAAGATAGAATAAGAATATGTATACGTATATCATACAAAATAGAGTTTAAATAAAAAACTGTGACAAGAGACAAAGATCATTTTATAATAGAAAGGATGAATTTATCAAGAGTATGTAATAAATATAAATATGTATACACCCAACATCAAGGCATCTAAATATATCAAGCAAATATTAATATATCTGGAGTAAGAAACAATAATACAAAATAATTGGGGACTTCAGAACCCCACTTTTATCAATGGTTATATTATTTAGAAACAAAACCAGTAAGGAAATATTGGACTTTAGGCCAGATGGACTTAACAGACATTAATAGAACATTTCATCCAACAATAGCAGAAAACATATTGTTCTCAAGCATAAATGCAACATTCAGGATAGAACATATTTTAGTACACAAAACAAGTCTCAGCAATTTTAAAAGGATTGTCATACCAAGTATATTTTCCAAGTGCAATGGCGGAAAACTACATATTGATAATAGTAGGAAAGTTGAAAAATTTAAAAATATGTTGAAGTTAACACACTCCTGAAAATATGTCAAATATGAAATCAAAATAGAAATCAAAACTGTCTTGGAAAAAATGGAAATTGAAACACAGCACCCCAAAACTTATGGGTTGTAGCAAAAGCAGTCCTCAGGAAGTTTATAGTGATAAATGCATACACTTAATATATATATATATATATATATATATATATATATATATATATATATATATATATATATAATCTCCATGGACAATAGACTAGTGGTTACCAGAGGATAGAGGGGGAGTGGGGAGGAGGGAAGTAAATGAGGTAAAAGGGGTCAGATATGTGGTGACAGAAAGAAATCTAACTATGAGAGGGGAACACACAATACTATATATATGCTTTACTGTTAAATTGTACACCTGAAACTTACTAGTTTTCATTAGTCAATGTTGCCCCCAAAAATAAATTTAAAAAGCAATAAAAAAATAAAATGTAATTTTGGAATTCTAAAAAATATATATATAGGCATGTGTACAGACACACACACACACACATATAAATTGTATAAACAATAGATTTTCCTACAATTCAATAAATCTTTTTTAACTATCTATATCATCTATTTATATCTCTATCTATCTATCTATCTATCTATCTATCTATCTATCTATCTATCTAGCAAATTAGCAACCTAATTTTACACCTAAGGAACTAAAATAACTAAACTGAAAGAATAAAACAGGATAACAAAGATTAAACCAGAAAGAATTGAAATATAGAATAGAAAAACAATTTTTTTAAATCAGCAAACTTTAGAGTTGTTTTTTGACAATATACACAATATTTACAAACTTTTAACTAGACCTGCCAAAAAAAGGAAGACTCAAAATAAATAAAATTACAAATGGAAGAAAAGACATTAGAACTGATATCAGAGAAATACAAAGGATTATGACTACTATTAAAATTATATGCCAACAAACTGAAAAACAGAAGAAACAGAAAGATTACTAGAAACATACAACCTATCAAGTCTGAATCAAGAAAAAAATAGACAATTTCAACAGACAGTATAATAATCTCATTTGACAGAATAACAAATAAAGGGATAGAATCAGTAATCAAAAACCTCCCAACAAAGAAAAGTCCAGGACCAGGTGTTTTCATTGTTGAATTCCACTAAACTTTTAAAGAATGAATTCAGTCCTCAAACTCTTTCAAAAGAAATTAAAGAGAAGGGAACACTTTTAAACTCATTTTATGAGGCCAAAATTACCATGATAGCAAAACCAGATGAGGATGCTACAGGAAAAGAAAACTAAAGGCCAATATCCCTGACGAATATAGATGCAAAATTCTCAACAAAATACTCACAAACCAAATGCTAAAGCACATTAAAGGATCATATACTATGATCAAGTGAGATTCATCCCTGGGATTCAAGGATGGTTCATCATATGCAAATTAATAAATATGATGAACCACATTAATAGATTAAATGACAAAAATCATGTCATCATTTCAGTAACTACAGAAAAAGCATTTGACAAAATACAGTATCTTTTTCTGATAAAAACTCTCAGAAAATTGAGTGTAGGAATAATGTATATCAATATAATAAAGGCTATATATGACAAACTCACAAATAACATTATACTCAAAGCTGAAAAGCTGAAAGCTTTTTCTTTAAAATCATGAACAAGACAACAGTGCCTGCTCTTATCTCTACTATTAAACATAGTACTGGAAATTCTAGCTTTATCAATTGGGCAAGGAAAAGAAATAAAGATATCCAATTCAGAAAATATCCAATTCTCCATTTGCTGATGACATAATCTTGTACACAGAAAATACTCCAACAATACAATACAGACTCCACCAACATTAAAAACTCTACTACAAAACTGCTGAAACTAATCAATTAATGTATTAAAGTTGCAAGATACAAAATTAGCATTTAAAAATCAGTTACATTTCTATAAACTAAAAATGAACTATATAAAAAGGAAAAACAATTCCTTTTAAACTAGCATTAAAACAATAAAATATTTAAGAATAAATTTAACCAAGGAGGTAAAGATAAATACAATGAGAACTAAAAGACATTGATGAAAGAAATGAAGAAGAAACAAGTAAATGGCAAGATTCTTTGTTAGGAAGAATTAATATTGTTACAATGTTCATACTACTCAAAGTAATCTATAGATTCAAGGGAATTTCTATCAAAATTCCAATGGCATTTTTCAAAGAAATAGAAAAAACTATTCTAAAATTTATATGGACCCATCAAAATACCCTTAATGTCCAAAGTAATTCTGAATTCAAACTATATGATAAAGCTATAGTAATCAAAATAGTATAGTACTGGCATAAAAATAGACATATAGACTAATAGAAGAATAAGGAGGCTAGGAAAAACTCTCACATATGAGGTCAATTAATATTTAAAAAGAGAACCAAAAACACTGGAGGAAAGGATAGTCTTTCTAATAAACAATGTTGGGAAATCTGGATAATGACATGCAGAAGAATGAAATTGGATCTCCATCTTACACTACTCACAAAAATTAACTCAAAATACATTAAAGACTTAAATGTAAAAATTTTATATTTAAAATTCTATAAAATTCCTAGAAGAGAACACGGGGGAAAATCTTGACATTAATCTTGGCAATGATTTTTTAGATATGACACCAAAAAGCACAAGCAGCAAAAGCAAAAATCAACATGTGGGACAACATCTAACTGAAAAGCTTCAGCATAGTAAAAGAAAAGCAAAATGAAAAGGCAACCTACAAAAGAGGAGAAAATATTTTCAAGTTGTATATCTGATAAGAGGCTAATATCCAAAACATATGAGGAACTCACACAACTCAATAGCAAAAAGATAAGCAATTTTAAAAATGGGTAGAGGAACTGAATAGATATTTTCTAAAGAAGATATCCAAGTGGCCAACAGGTTCATAAAAAAATGCTCAATGTTATTAATCATCAGAGAAATAAAAATGAAAACCACAATAAGATATCACCTCACACCTTTTAGTATGGGTATTAACAAAAAGACAAGTGATAACAATTATAAGTGAAGATGTGAAGAAAAAGGAACACTGTTGGAGGGAAGGTAAATTGGTAAAGTCACTATGAAAAACAATATAGAGTTTTCTCAAAAAATAAAAAAATAGAACTGTCATATTATCCAGCAATCCAGCAGTTTTTCTGGGTTTAGGAAATGAAATCAGGATCTCAAAGATATATCCCTACACCCCTATGTTCATTGAAGCATTATTTACAATAGCCAAGAATGGAAATAACCTAAGTGCCCATCAATGAATGAATGGATGTGAAATATATATATATATATATATATATATATATATATATATATATATATATACTGTATGATATTGCCTGCATGGAATCTAAAAGCATCAAACTCATAAAAATAGAGAATGATTGCCAGAGGCTGAGGGGTAAAGAAAATGGAGAGATGTTCATCAAAGGTAAATATTTCAGTTATAAGATTAATAAATTCTGGCAATCTAAGGTACAGTGTGGTTAACAACACTGTATTGTATACTAGAAATTTGCTATGAGATTATAACTTTATTATTCTCACCATTACAACAACAGAATGGTAATAATGTGAGGTGAAGGATGTGTTAACTAACCTTATTATGGTAAACATTTTGCTATTTACTTGTATCAAATCATCATATTATACACCTTAAACTTAGACAATGTTATGTCAATTATATCTCAATAAATTTAGAAAAAAATTGTTTACATGTGCTCAAAATATATAGTCAAATTCTAAAGTTCAGCTAAAAATATTATCATTAACAAGATGACAGGATAAAAAGTCAAACTGCCAAATGTTTGCTGCAAAATGTAAATGGTTATTTGTTTTATGAGAGAGCTCACATGAAGATTCTATAGAGTCACTAAATATGCACAAAGGGTAAGGAGAGTGTGGTCATCACCAAGGTCAAGATGAGACCCGCCTTCTGGCTCCATAGTTTACAAAGTGCCTACAAAAGTCTTCATTCCTGCCAACATACCATGATTCTGTTCATAGCTGATAGTCATATAGAAACAGCTGCTTTAATATTCTTAAGATCACAGTTGCTTTGTCCAATTTCTGGAATCTTCTGCTCGCACATTCTTACAGATGAAGCCACTTAACATCTGCATCCTGGCCCACCTGAGACCAATCCAGTGCTACTCACGAACTCTACCAGTATTCTGATGGCTCAGTGTAGGGTTATGTTCATTTTATATTCCTTTCCTGGGGTTTCCTTTTTCTTGAACCAATATTTTAGTAACTGGACTTTTAAAATTCCACTTCATCTAGAATATACCTGATTTTATTGTTACAATATTAGATTTCTCCTTTGTTTCCTTGAGCTAGAAATTATGTTTGTTCCAAGAAGAATCAAGTTTCATTCCGACCCTAAAATGCAGGACTTGAGATTTAACTCAATCCTCCTCATCATACATTCTTAATATCACATTCTTAGACCTCAACCAGTCTCCTTTGATGTAATACTATATCCCTGTGAGCCAAGTACGGTTCTAAAACTTTGAACAAACTATCTTATTTAATCTATATAATAGCCCTATAAAATATGTACACATTATCAACATCTCATTTTTTTTTTTTTAACTTAGAGGTATTGAGTGAGGCATGAAGTTAAGTAACTTGCAAAGTAACTTAGCTTGCAATGCAACAGCCAGTATCCTAGTCCAAGTAGTTTGGTTTAGCAGGCCAGCTCCCAGCCACTACTCAGCCTCACTCTTCTTTGGGCTGAGAGGAATCTACTGAAAGTACCTCTGGTGTCTTTGAGTCAGATGACCTCTCACCCCCAAGTGGCAGCCTAGTTCTCAGTCCTCAGAGTGCACTACATGTGTATTTGTCTTCCTCCTGCCCTCTACTGCTGATTCTTTTTTTTTTTTATTTCTTACCTGCCTTAGTACAAGGTTGGGATTTTTGTTTATTTTGGGCCCTTATAATTTATCCTAGGTGTCCCCCAACTTGGTTTAAGAGCCACACTCTTTTTTCCACCTATTATAACAACAGATTTACCAAATTATATTTTGTGCAAAACATATAAATTGTTTAAACTCTCTTCTCTGAACTTTTTCACTTGATCATGTACCTTGAAATCACATGTATCTACCAACCATATCATAGGTAGCAGCCACTAATCACTTAATATATTATGCAAAGTCATATATGTTATGAGGAGCTTCCATGCTTGTGGGGAACATATATAGACAGAGGAAATAAATATAATAAAATACTACATGTGCAATGCCAGTAAATTTATTTTTAACTTTATAAAAACTATGCTATTGAAATAGTAAAAGCACTTAAGAAGTCAGCAGTTGGTCATGTTAAAATGGGCTAATGTCATCAATAAGAATGTGTTATATTTGGTACTGGTTTTCAAACAGCCAGTGGTCTAATTTCTGGATTTAGAACTTCTTAACTCTGTTGGCCACAATTATCATTTTCTACTGCCAAACACAACATTTGTCAGTTTGGGAGTCGAATAGTGTTTATAGCACTCATTATGCCAATGGAATTATTCCAGAATGACTCCAAGACTGAGGAAATGACTCTAGGATACCTGGTAGACAATAGTTTATTATTCCAAGTTATCTCTATGAAAATATGTCAATGAAAATATATCACCAATTATTTGGACTTTATATAAAAGTTAAGTGGCCTTTTATAATTTTCAGTTTATATTTAGAAGGCATGTTTCTTGGGAAAAAAATAAAAAGTAAAGTTGGGATTTTTTTTTAATTGAGATGATTTTTAATAGCACTTTTACTGTCTGAAATTGTATTATTATTGATTAGTTTACATTGTTATTGATTAGCATATGATCATTTATTAGCTATTTCTACTCACTAGAATATAAGCTTAAAGAATATCTAGATTATTTCTAATGGTCCCCAGAACCTAAAAAATGAACATGAGATACAATAAGTATTTGCTGAATTTAAAAAATTAGTGAATCTGTTTTTTTTTTTATGAGGATTTTTTTTCTGTGTGTTTAATATACTTTAGAATAACAGACATAGGAATTTTTTATTCTAATAACTGCAAAAATATATCTCATCTTTTCTAAGATACAAGGAGTGTTGCCTAAAAGTGCCTTTCCCAGTTGAATACTAGTCACACTCTCCCCAAAAAATAAAAGTCTGAATATAAAGAATATATTAAAGCAACAAATTGTTATATCTGGCTGTCGCCGTAATCAAGCTTTTGTTCTCTCCTAATCTATACCATGGATCTATAGCATAGGCTTTGGCTTTATTACAGAGTGACTTAATTCACAAAAATCTGACATAATTAATTATATTCTCTCAAGAAAAGAATATTTTTTATTCTGTGCTTTGCCAAAGCTTCATGAGAGTGGAACAGAAGAGTGCAGCTGGAAGACTGATTATTCGAGAAACTATGTTGTCACCATTCCTGTCTCTTTTACACACATTCTCTGCCACTGTTCTGGGCTCTAGCTTTCCACGGAGAAGATAATGTCACTTACTTAGCCTTGGGGTGGCTGATTAAACAAATGCCTCCCATCACTCTTTACCAACAAAACTCAATTTCCTTTACATTCAGATTTTTAAACACCTGAAGGGGGATGACAATCTTATAATAAAATAGCTGGCTCATTTGTTATATGTTGTTTTCTTCCCATGAATTTATGCTTTGTTGATAATCATAATTTTTTTGCCACTCTTATGGCTTAAAATATTGAGAACTGGGATAGCCACAACCTGATTCTATGCTTTCCGGCTCTATGAGGCTTGGAATAGGGGAAGGAACAGTGTTTTATTTCACTTCCATGACCATTTCATTGTTTGTATAGTGTAGAGGAATTTTCCTTCCACTGAACAAATCTCCAACACCTTCACTAGGCTGGCTTCCTCAGTCTTTCCTCTAAGGTTTGGGCTGGAAAAATCATGGTGTTGAAAATAATTGAGATCAGATGTAGTAGAACGTGACTGGTAAAGAACATGAGCTCTGTAATTCACATGGCTGGGTTCGAATCCTGACTCCACCATTTACTGCACTAGTCATGTGCCCCTGAGCAAATGGCCTAAGCTCTCTGTTTCTCACTTTGTTCATCTGCAAAATAAGGTATAACTCTCTGCCGCACAGGATTTCTATAAGCAGTAGATGAGATAATACCTCTAAAGAGTTTAGAATATTAACTGACATATTGTCTTTGGTCTTTAGTTAAGTGTTAGTAATTTTTTTATTAATATCAGAAAATTACATAATAAAAATGCACACTCTCTGATGTTCTTAAGCATTGAATCCCAATTCTACTTTTAATTACAATAATAGCCTTTCTTTAATTCAGCCTTTAATATGCAATATGGGCAGTTTTTCTCTTGGGTGGAAGGGAGGGGAAAGGAACAGAGAGTTTGGATATTGTAAATAAGCAAACAATGCAATGAGTTTTGTATGTGAGTAGCTTTTAAATGAAATTCAGACCATAATTACTTCAAAATTATATTTGATGTAAACATATTTATTTTAAGAATTTATTTGTATTTTGTCTCCATCCAGAAATGATTAATGATGGCTAAAGTGAAACAACTTGTTTTTATGCCCAAGTGTTTCTGTACTTTATATTTTTTATTTTTTAATTACATTTATTGAGGTGACATTGGTTAACAAAATTATATAGGTTTCAAGTATATAATTCAATAATACATCTATATACTGCCTTGTGTGTTCACCACCCAAAGTCAAATCTCCTTCCGATTCCATGATTTTGACCCTCTTTCCCTTCATTCACCTCCCCTCCTTCTCTCTTTCCTTCTGGTAATGACCAAAACTGTTGTCTGTGTCTATGGGGCTTTTTGTTTGTTTGTCTTATTCATTTGTCATTTTCAGTTTTATATCACACTTATAAGTGAAATTATATGGTTCTCAATTTCTTTCATTTGACTTATTTTGCTTTACATGACAACTTCAAGATCCATCCATGTTGTAAATAGCAATATTTTATTTGTTCTTATGAATAAGTAATATTCCATCTTGTATGTGTATCACATCTTTTTTATCCAATGATCTATTGAAGGACACCTTGGTTGTTTTCATGTTTTGGCCACAATGAATAATGCTGCAATGAATATCACAGTGCATATATCTTTACAAATAAATGTTTTCCATTTTTATGGGTAGATACCCAGAAGAGGGATTGCTGGGCCATATAGTAACTCTCTTCTTAATTTTTTGAGGAACCTCCACACTGTTATCCATAGTGGCTGTACCAATTTACATTTCTACTAGCAGTATATGAGGGTTCCTTTTTCTCCACAACCTCTTCAACTCTTGTTATTACTTGTCTCATTGATGACAGCTATTCTAACAAGTATGAAGTTGTATCTCTTTGTGGTTTTGATTTGTTTTTTTTTTCTAGTAGCTAGTGATTTTGAACATTTTTTATATATCTGTTGTCCATTTTTCTGTCTTCTTGGGAGAAGTGTTTATTCAGGTCCTATGCCCATTTTTTAATTGAAATATTTAATTTTTTGTTATTGAGTTGTATGAATTCTTTATATATTTTAGATATTAGCTCCTTATGTGAAGTGTTATTTGCAAATGTCTTCTCCTGTTCAATTGGTTGATTCTTTGTTTTGTTAATTTTTTTTTTTTTTTTTTGCTATGCAGATGCTTTTTAGTTTGATATAGTCCTATTCATTTATTTTTGCTTTTACTTCCCTTGGCTTTGAGATCAAATTGATAAAATTCTCTCTAAAACCAAGGTCCATAAGTTTAGTACCTCTGTTTTCTTCCATGCAACTTATTGTTTCAAGTCTTATATTTAGGTCTTTGATCCAATATTTAAAAAATTTTAAATGTAGAGTTTTAAAATTATTTTAAAGCATTCTTCCCAATAACAGTAAATACATCTACAATGAATGTACTAGATTCCCTGTTTTTCTTTTATTCAAGTCTCTTTTTATTTATTAAGTCCTCTTCATTTATAGTATCCCCAAATCTTATTTATTCCCCATAAATACATTTTTTTAGTAATGCAAACAAACATAATTAAATGATAAGACCTAATGAGCCTATCAAGTATGGCTAAATATCTATTCCTTTATTTTTTTAATTAAATAAAAAAATAAAGCTTTGGATTTTATTGAAGAATGTCTTCAGACTCCATTGGAAAAGAAGCTCTTTTTTGAATTAGCAGTCCTTTTCCTTATTCTCACATCTTAGTTTTATTATTGTCTCTAGTAGAGTTGTCATCTAGAAAATGAGAACAACAAAAAAAACAGAAATGAGTGAATGGAAGTGGGCCATGTGCTGAAGTAAGACCACAAAACTGAGTTAAGAAGTCTAGAGATTTTTTCTCTTAACAGCCCAATAATACTAGTTAACATTTGAGTGTAAAATAGGGCCAGGTAAGCCCTATTTATCATTATCTTATTTAACTGAAGCAGTTGACAGCTCAAGTAATCCCTCAGGCAACATGAGTAGGGCAGCCTTTGACAATGAATAATTGCCTAACTGCCACAACTTTGTTTATGTAATAAAATTAAGGTCAAACAATGTCTATTAAATGATTATTCTAATGATTAAAAGACATGATGTATGTAAAATTTTAAAATCTATCCCAATCATTGTTAACACTTAGTTAATATTTCTTTTGTGCCAGGCCCAGTGCTGTTCTCTTTATTCCATTTAACCTTTTCTCAGGCCCAGTGAGGTAATTATTTTAATACCACTTCACAGATGAGGAACCAGATTTAAAGAAGTGACTTGCCTGTGGCATAGGGCTGCAATAACAGTGGAGCAATCCAAGAGACTCAGATAGGTCTGACTTGACTCAAACTTGTAACCACTCATTTTTCTTATCTCTTAAAGAAGGTAACAGTCCAGAAAAGTTAGTTGTATAGATAGCCAATTCTTTGAGGATATGTCTTATATATTTAATGAGGTTATAAAGTCCAGAAGAAAAGAGACTATATTTTCTTAAATATTTAAGTGCCTATTATGTGCTAGGAGATGAGGTATTTTATACCTCCTAAAATACCTCATCCTCTCAGTGTAAATAAAAAGATAGGCCTATAAGTAGTAGTAGTAGTAGTAGTAGTAGTAGTAGTAGTAGTAGTAGTAATAATGATGATAATCAGTCAGCGAAGTATATATACACATATATTTATTTATATAAATATTTATATAAATAAAATAATTATTTATATAAATATATATATACTGTTTTTGATCATTAGTTTTAGTTATTAGTTTATATGTATGAATTATATGTGTGTGCATAGCAATTATCCCAAAATTTGCCAGTTTAAAAGAACACACAATTTCTTAAGTCAGGCAGGAATCCAGGTGTTGATTGGGTCCTCAGGCTCAAGGTCTCTCATAAGGCTGCAATCAAGATGTGGAGTTGAGTTGTGGTCCCCTTTAAGCTACTCGGGGTGGACCTATTTCCAAGTTTACTCACATAGGTAACAATTTCTAGCAGGCTATTGACCCTAAGTTTCTTACCATATATGTCTCCCAATGCGGCAGTTCACAGCATGGTAGCTGGGTTCCATAAAAATGGACAAATGAGAGATCTAGAGTGGGTGAGCAAATCAGAAGTCACAGTATTTTGTAACCTAATCTCAGAAGTAATATCTTGTCACTTTTTTAAAAATTGAGATATAATTGACATATAACATTGTGGAAGTTTAAGGGGTACAACACATTGATTTGATACATTAACTTTGTAAAATGATTGCCATTGTAGTGTTAGCTGACTATTCATACTTACATCTAGTAAGTATATAAGTCTTGGAGATCTAATACATTTGTACAGTGATTATAAATATCTTGTCATTTTTGCTGCATTCTGTTCACTAGGAGTGAATCACTAGGTCTAGCCCACACTCAAGCAGAATCATGAATACCTGAAGCTGGGGATCACTAGGGATCATCATAAAAAGCAGCCCACCACAAAGAATCACTCATGCTTTTATTGTTGGGATAGAGGTGGGAAACAGCTTCAGTTGAATGTCAGTGCTGAGTATTACTAGCACAATTCTCAGCTGACTTTGTCTAGTAAGGATACTATAAAGGATCTATCCCCAAGATAAATTAAATTCTGAGAGCCTATTCAAATTGGCAGCATTTCAGCCCATTAACTTCTCAAACAACTTATGTGCATAATATCTGGAATTCTGAGGAATCTGACAAGGGTTCTGAGCATTAATTTAGTTTGAGGAGATCCATACTATATAATTAAATATACTCTCGTTTCTCATAGAAACTTCCAAACTTGAAAAAGAAGAAAAAATTTCTAAGTCTCTTCAAATAAATATGTGTGCAATGAAGAGATGGATGGATGAAGAAATGAAACAATGAAAAGACAAAGAAAAAAATTTCAAATTCACAAAATATCGTTAGTTTCAATATCTCACAGATTGAAACCTCAAGCAATATAAATGACAAATTTGTATTGATTGACAAATCATAAGTAATATATATGTTTACATAACAACATATGTCTGTATAATAACTACTGAACTAGGATTAAGTTTTGTGTTGAAAACTTTGGGAGTACAGTAAGGAGATATAAATTAGTGGAAGTTCTGTTTTGAGAACAGTTAATCTTCACCTGGAGTAAAAAGAAGTGAAGAAATATATGGTAAAAACTATATACTATTTTTAAAAATGACACAATGAATTTAATATTGAATTATTTTATTCTAAAATTTAGAAACACTTTAAAAAAATAAAGTTCAGAATTATAAGAACACTCAATACAATAACCTATTAGTTGAAATAGATGTTCTTTCTTTTCTCATTCTTCTTCCTACCTCCCACTCTCCTTCCTTCTTTCCTTCCCTCCTTTATTCTTTCCTTCCCTTTTCTCCCTCCCTCCCTTGCTCTTTATCTAAATTTTCATAAATATTAGAATAAATTTTAGATTTGTTTGGGGATGGGAGCAATCTCTGCTGCCTTCCTATTTGCTTTTCCTGCTCTCTTCTCCTTGGCTAATTTCTCCACCCTCACAGCCCTAACTACTGTTTTGGATTTCATAGCTATGCAGAGCTTTCTCACACTTACTAAGATGAGGGCTAAGGCACCCACAGGAGAAACTACTGGCAGAAGGAAGGACATTTTTCTGCCAGGCTGTATGCAGGAAGAAAAAGCCAGAAGGGTGCTCTCATGTTACAATAGACACAGTATGTGTTGATTACTATGTTGTTGCAAACTGTTGGTGCCTTTGATTTTTAATCCTTTAAATACTTGCTTTTACAAATATACTTTATTTCCAAAGTTAAGTAAGTTTCAAACTTTCTGAGATTAATTTTATTTCAAATTTTCCTCTCTTTGGGAATTTTAGGATACTATTTTTATGCTTGTGTGCATTATGAACCTTCAAGGTGGATATAATGTGTAGCATTTCCATACCTGTTTCACTTATTTGTTTTTACTTGCTTATTGTTTTGTTATAACTGGATATATAAATTTATTAGAACATTCCATGGTTTATGAAATAATTCTATAGAGCTGTAGGGTGCAGGTAGTGTTCATTTTTAACTCCCAGATTTCTCTATATGTGAGAAATTTTTCAACTTATGGGACTTGGTGAAGAGAAAAGTTTAGTTACAACAAGAGTTGAGAATGCTTTATACCTTCTTTCCCAGCCTGCCTTGTAGCTAGGTCATAGACATTAGGTTTAGCCTGGAAGATAGTGACCAAAGATGAAAATGATGGGAAAATATCTTTTTTCTTCCTTCTGTTCACATTCCTCTCTCTCCCTTCCTCCCTCTTTATCTGTCTCTGTCTGTCTGTCTGTCTGTCTCTCTCTCTCTCTCTCTGTCTCAATCTCTGTGTCTCTTTCTGTCTCCATCTCTCTCCCTTTTCTCTCAGTAATAACAGCAGTTTTCTTTTCTCATTAATTATGATTTGAAATATAATATGGGGTATTTTTTATGGCCACTTAACCTTAAACATAGTTCTCTTTCTTTCCTAATATTTCTGTGAGCTAACCAATGACTTTTTAGTAAATTGCTGTTCAGCTTTTCTTAAGCAGAGCTACCTTCTGTTGATTAAAACTGAGAATCAGGACTAATACAAGTATTGAAGCAGAGAATTTTGGCCAATAAGCAATAAAAATAACATTTTAAAATAAAAATAAATATATTAATAAAATTGACATTAGGATTAGTAACTATAGATGGTGATGACTTATTACAAAGAATCTGGTTAGCAGGGAATATAGATTAGTTTGAAACTGTCAAGAAAATATTCATATGTATAAAAGTGTTCATGATGTTCAGTCATTTTACATATTTATATAAAACAGCTTAACCAGATGCTGCCAATGAATAACAAAACGAAGGAGAAAAATAGTTTCATCCAAAATGTTGAGAACCCCTGCTAAATAGGTCATTTCAGATGAAGTTAAAATAAATCTAATATGATTAACAAGGTCACTGGGAAATATGATTTGATTTATAGAAATCTATTTAGAAATGCATAATTTTATAAATCAAGGAAATTGAAATGGTTAAATTCAAAGGAAGTACTAAGGAGTATCAGAATTATATTAAATCTCCAATGCAGTTGTTTTCATACTCTTATTTTTCAAGAGGTTCTATTACTATTACTATTGTATTTGGAAAGTTGAAAACCACCCTTTCTTTTATAGAAAGTGTCATTAGCTATTATCACACCTGTTTAAATTAAATTCAGAAAGTGTTATTTATTTTTTTAAGATAAAATTATTTTTTGGAGAGAAATTTAAAAATGTGCTTACAACTTTGATATTTTACCTCCTAGCTAAAAATTTACCAGACATAAGCTTGAACATCAGAACAATAACAACTTAACAAGGTTTTAGAAAGTGGAAAATAATTTTTAGCATGGGGCCTAAACTGTTGTGGTTTGGTTAATTTCTAATAGTGAAATAATACTAAATCATATACACAATTTTCTGCCTATTTTACTAAGATTAACCTTATAAAAACAAAGTTATAATGTTTTCCAAGTGCTTTTCATTGGCCAAAAATAAATTTCATGTCCAGTTCCTCATTAGGCAAAATGAAAAATATTCATCTAAAACATGGGCTTGTGTATGACTATCCAACCAAATAAAATTATTACTGGCAGGCATGAAATAATGCCAGAGATAATAACTGTACTGAATCAGATGACTTATGCAAATCTTTTCTCATTGGTAACCATTTGAGCCCTCTTCTGATTCTTTTTCCTTTCCAACATTGCATTAATAAAAGGAACTTATTTTTCAAAGGCCAAATTAGTTTTTTATTTACAAAGCTTGAAGTCCTAATCTTAACTGATTACTTAGAAATATATATCAAGAGATTGTGTTGCTACATCAGATTTTGATACAAAATCAAATCGATTTCAATCAGAATCTTATTTATGTTTTATTGATTTTCTATCAACATTCATAGATTTTCAAAACTAAGTTCTTTAATATGTATGTATGCATGTTCTCAGTTGAAAGTAATTACTTCCTCCCTCAGTACTTTTCTTATGTTATTCTCAGTCTCCACTTTGTCATATTCTTATCTCTACATATCTTAATTCTTCTACTCCAGTGAAATCTTCTTTTTTAATTTGTCATTGCACCTCCTGCTTACCATAATTGGCTATTGATATAACATACTGCTTGGCACATAGTAGGTGTTCTATAAATCTTTATTTGACAAATAGCTCAATAAATCATAAAATAAAATACCTTACTAGTTTACGTTTTCTTTTATAACCCAAGGAAATAGTCCAAACAACGGAAGTATTCATGTAGATTTTTGTCATTGCATTAAATCTTGCTTTTACATAGTAAACTGTTTCAATAATTCTAATTAAAAACATTAATGTATATTGCTCATTTGATTTTAGCATTAAATATTGAGTTCCATGTTACTTCTCAGGTGTGGGTCTAAGGGAGCAGGGATTGACTTCTTATTGTCACCTGTCTTCTTTTGAGTCTGAGATATTGTTGAAGATTGAATCAACCCCAGTTCCTTCACTTCCTCACTCTTGTTGATGTTTTACAATATAACTTTTTAGTTTTTCCCACAAAAGGCAGAGCTATACTTAACCTACCCCATGTTTTTAGATAGGCCATATAGCTTGCTTTAGCCAATGGTATATTAGTAATTATGCCACCAACAAATGTTTGAAATAGATTTGCATAGTTGGGCATATTCTTTTCCATTTTCTCCATTGCCATGAGAAGAACATGTTCAGTTAGCCCACTGACCTGAAGGAAGGACAAAAAAAATCTATGGAGCAGAACTGTAGTAGCCAACTGAATTATAAATTACAGCCATCCCAGCTCCTGAGGTATATAGCAGACACACCCCATTGCAGCCTGAATTTGTGAGCAAGAAATACATGCAAACAGTTGTATGCCAAGGAGATTTTATAGTTGCTTCTTATGCAATAACAATGACTAATAGAGAAATGATTGAAGGGTACTGAGTCACAACATTATTAGCTCCAACTGCTCCTGAGAAAATTGGTAATAAAGACAATAATAATAAGAATTACCACTTATTAGTGTCTATCAAATGCCAGCAATCACTGGATGCTTTGCACATTGTAATCCCATTTCATGCTAGGAAGACAACAACTCTATGAAGGGGATAATATTATTGCTATTTCATTCCCAGGAAATTAGGACTTAGAAGTGGTCTGTAACTTACTAGAAATCACAAAGATAAAAAGTAGCAATTCCAAGCTTATAAGTCAATGACTTGAGACCAAAAAAATTCTACCTTTTACTTGGTGCCATGGTAGCAGAATTCGCCTGTAGTATTGTTAACCTTCCCTTTTGTTACTCCATCCTCCCCTTTTCATCTCCCATTTACCTCTCCTATTAAGATCAGTACCTTTGTGCTATTTAACTCTAGACTTTAAGAGCTCCAAATTAGGTTGGTTTGCATGGTCCCCTAATTTTGGTAATGGAATATGGGTATGGATAGATAAGGTGAGAAATTACTTTTATATGTTTGTGGTGTGCTCATAGCCAAACAAAACAAAACAAACAAAACAAAATAACAGAATTATTATCTGAATAGAATATTGTGTCAAATAAAAATTTAAGTGAATCACTTGCTTTATTGGATTGGATTTGTATGGAAGATAATTGGAAATAAAATTCAGGGTTGCATAATAAACACAAGCTTAGGAACAATGATGATATCTATTTCCAAACTTTGCATTGTAGAATTCTAATGTCAACTGATTAAGAGAACACAGAAATGTAAGAGCAATCCAGGTGGTTATTTAAAAATGCACATCTCATGGTGTAACTTCCATTCTAGTAAATACAGACAGACAGTAATTGTAAAAAGGAAAAAAAATGCATTTTTAAAAGAGATACATGTTTTCGAGGGTAGGGACGGGGGCGAGATAAAAAGTATAAAAAGGTAGGGGAGATCAAATGTTCTGTTTACAATTTTTGGTGGGACTTAGATTAGGACACACAGAGAAAATGCCATTGAAAGAGAATTAGCCAGGTAGATAGATGAGAGAAGAGCATCCCAGGCATAAAGGACATTCAGTGCAAAGGTCTGTAAAATAAGAATGCATGTAATATGTTCCAGAAACATTAAGAAAGTCAGTACATATGAAAAGAGTGAGTGGGAAGAGGATAGAAGGAGATAAGATGGGAAGGGTAAGGATCAATCAGATCACTAAGGCCTTGTAAATTGTTTTAAAGACTTTGGCTTTACTATGAGTGAAATAGATATCTATTGAAGGTTTATGAATGAGAATAAACTGGGGGAGGGGAATGCAAGTAAAAGCAGTGAGACAAGTTACAAGAATCTTGAAAGATACCAGAGGAGACAATGATGACTCAGACCAGGGATTTGGCAGAGAAAGTATTAGAAGATAGATGGAGTTTTGATATATTTTAAAAAGAACACTTAGATGATTTCCAGATAAATTAACAGTAGGGATAAGAGAAAGAAAGTGGAGAATAACAGCAAAGTTTTCAGCCTGGACGATTGGAAGGATGGGGTTACTTTTAACTATGATGGGGAAGACTTCCAGTAGATCAGGTTTCGAGAGAGGAATATTGAAATATCGGTTTTGGATATGTTTATTTTACATTTTAAATAGAGATTCAAGGAAGGAGATGAATTCACTAATCTGGAGTGGGAGAGAGATAATTAAGGCTAAAGATACAGATGTAGAAGTCATTTGCATACTGATATTTTAAGCCTGGAGACATATAAAGGAGAAAGTGTAGAGAACTATCTAAGGCATTAAGGCCCAGGCTCTTTAATAGCTCCTATGTGAGAGGAAAAACAGGTTAGACTGAGAATAAATGACCAACGAGTTAATAGAAAAGCCAGACTTTGATGTAAAGCAAACAAAGAAAATGTTTGAAAGAGTAGAAATTGATGAACTCTATGTTTATAGATTGAGTGAAATGGGGATTGAGAATGTCCAGTAGATTTAGGAACATGGAGGTCTTTAGAATCATTGTGAAGAGAAGTGGTGGTGAATGATACTCTAGTGAGAGGATAGGAATTAGAAACCTTAGGTTTCAATAACTCTTGCAGGAGATCTGCTGTGCAAGACAGCAAAGGAATGGAGCAGCAACTAATGGGAAGTACGATGAAGAAAAATATATATAATAGGTGAAGTAACAGTAAATTGCATGCAGAGAAAAATAAATGATAAAAAAAGAAAGGTTAAAAATTTCAGCAGTGACATCCTCAAATGGGGAGAGTTGCTAATGATGTCCTCACCTGAGCAAGGGAAGATGAAAGCTCATGCACAAGTGGAGAATTTGGCTCTAGACAGAAGCATAGAAAATTTTGCTAAGTGGCTTGTTAACAATTGTTTAATGCATGTCCCACCCACAAGCTATAAGGCCCTTGAGGGCAGAGGGCATGGCATGTCTGTCTTATCAACCACTGTATGCCCATTGCTGCACATTTTTTGGCCAGAGTAGAAACCCAACATGTAGCTGTTGAAAAGAAATGGATAAGATAGATGAATGTAGGTAGATGACCTTCTCTCAGTAAGTAAAACTCCTCCTTTTTTTCTGTGTGAAAGATCCAAGTTAAGTGTTTACTTGCATTCCATATAAGGGTCAATAATATGTTCTGAGCCTTTAGAAGTATTATATAAAACAAATTTTAAACTAGTTATCTGCTTAAACCAGTAATAGAGAAAAGCAACAACACGGTCCCATCCTCTCTGTTCTGTAAAGGACAATATTGAAGTAGCTCATTTGATCTTAGATGACAATTATCATTTTTGATTTTTGAGTAAAGAATGGCCCTGACTTGTGTATATTCATTAAAAAGTCCCATGGAGAAACATAAATCTATTTAAGAAACATAAGCTAACTAAGAAAAAGAACCTTCATGTATCCTAAAATCATTCATTTGTTATTTTAAAACTGCTGTACATTTAAAGGCTTTTGCATCTTTCAGTGCAACCAGCATTCCTTGAGCATGATTGTTTTAAAAATAAGTAAAATTTTCATCAATCTATTAGAAATAAAAGGAAACTTAAATTCTTATTGTTCATGAATTAGATTAGAAAAACATGAAGCTCTATTGAAACACCAATAATTTTCTCTTAGCAAGAAGATGAATAAAATTAAAGAAAAATGCACAATGAAGTGAAAATTTTACCAAGGTTCTATTTTTATTAAAAATTGCAATTAAAACATATATACACAGATACATACACACACAAACATAAATACATGTACACACACAACAAGCAAACATGCACCCATATACATGCATAACTAATTTTTATCTACATATCTAGAGCTTTTACAAATCTCTATTAACAGCATTAGAAGAATTAGGGAGAAATGAAAGCTGAGAAAATTAGTATATCAAGTTAGTCAACATAGAGAGGCCCCCCAACCCTCTTACTATTTTATTAAGAAAAAAAAAATGAAATTCTTCACTGGTAAAAGAGTTATCTGGTTAACTGCTCACCCAAGTCTTTATTTTAATATGCTTTTGTAGCTACAGTTTGATTTAAATACTTCTAGGGACAAAAATGAAAAATCAAAATAAATGTTGCAATATATATTCTTTCCCTCTTAAACACATCATGATTTTTCTCAAGAGTTGCTTACAATCATATATTATTAGAAATACATAAGTTTGAAAATTAGCTCACTGGAATTCAAACTAGAGAAAATAACATTTATTAAAGACAGATTTATTATGCTATAAATATTATATCACATTAAACTCAATTAGAATCTTTTATAGTATATTTTTCCATGTTACTCAATAGGTATACTATAAATGATTCAATAGCTCTTAATTTTTTCTCCAGATAAACATTTGCAAATGCTTATAAGGAAAAAAAATTTTTTTCAAATTTTTTTCCTAACTGTATTTTTATAAATAAATGTGATACTATTAGAATGCTTATAGGTCCATTACAATAGAAATAGAATTTCTTTATGTTAAAAAATATATATTTTTAGAGCTTGTCAAACATCTGCTTAAAAGTGAAAATTTTCACCGAATTCATTAGGTAGTGAATTGTTAGGTAGTGAATTGGTCTGACAATTTTTATTCTTCTGATTCCACATCACCTTGGTTAACCAATAATTTTCATAATTTCACTTAATAAATGTTTTTTTAAATGACTCAGCTTTAATATAAGTAAACATATCATCAATACTAACATTTTAACAGTGTTCAACAGACTAAGATACAAATTTATGCCTCTTTCAGATAAAAAATAGGCATAGAAATCAAGGAAATATGTCTAATGTGTATGTCATGGTAACATTTATATCATTTGTATGACAAAATAAAATCTAACTCAGTTATTTCATATGTGAACAAAATACTAGGAAGCTCTCTGAAGTGTCTGCAACCCCAGTTTCAGTCTGTAAAGGGTTGTTTAAATCAATTTAAAATATCTGTATGAAATTATAAATCAGAATATTATAGAATGATAATTATGCTGTTATTAATATGCAAGACAAGTCTTATATAAACAGTTATCAATATTTTGTTTTAAATATACTATTTATATTTCTGTTAATTTTGAAACAATATTTTAGGTCAAAAGCAAAATCTACCCCTATCTTCAGTAGGATTTGATTTGAGTAGATAGTAGTCATTTTTTGGATTCTAATGGCTAAGTTTAAAAATAAGATTCAAATGAAAGGAATTTCAGAAAATTCTACTTAAAGGATTCAAAACTTGGGTATCATGTAGGACATTGATCAGTCTATTAAAATCATTATAATTATGCTATATTTAGAAATATTAAAATACTTTTAATTCTGAAGATATCAAGATGTCAACTAAGAACTCCTTTCTTTCATTCCAAGCCAATAATGTTGGGAAATACCAATGATTCAGTGTTAGAACATGAGCCTTTTAGATCTTTAGATCTAAACTAAGAAGAATATATTAATTGGATTTACCCAATTTGTATTACTAGATTGCAATCTTAGTTGGAATAATTTAGTTTGTCTGTTTTATGTGTGACTCTGATGACACCTATCAAGGAAATTGCTCATTTCCTTAGTTTTATTTTAGTGCTTCATTGACTACATGTTGAGTGTCCAGTTGAGAAAGAACAACCTGAAATAATGCATAAGAAGACTCACATCTATCATGATACACAGCAAAGTCACTCACTTTTTTGTGCCTTTGGCAAATTGTGATTGCTGTTCTTCTCAAAAAATGCAGGTCACTGGCCTTTTGGCAAACTCTCTTCATCAGCAGTCTGAATGCTTCTTTTTGAACAACAAAGAAAAGCAAGAAATGATGTGTAAGTTTGATTTATAAACTGGAAGGTTATTTATTCTGACAATTTTGGAAAAGGTAATTTTGATAAGAGAAAAGTTTGAAGAAAAGAGAGTCGCTTGAAGGTAAAAACCTATGTGTAATAAGTTAATGATGAGGTCAGAAACTGGGTAATGAAAGAGCCGTGAGTATCGGATAACTGCGCCTTCACACAATGAGGGCTTGAGACGGACTCAGCAAAGTACAAGAATGTAGTCTCTAAATCAAACTCATAGATCACAGCCCATATCTTATTTTCTCCCTAAAACCTTCTCTTTCAAACCAAGAGACATCTCGCATATCTGTTCTCCTTCAGCACCTAGCATAGAAACACACACACTACTATAAAATACTTGAATACATGGGCTCTTGAATTGTATTTATCTATTACAGTATAAGGCAGAAGATTGGACTGTCACATTAAGAATATATGATTCAAGTCAGATTTTTACATTTACTACTTTAGTGTTCACAGATTAATTATTAAAAATCTAACTGAGACTTTATTTCTTCTCACATGTAAATAAGAATTATAATTCCCACTTTATGTCATTATAAGGCCTAATCTGTATGTGAAATGATGAGCAAGAGCCAAATGGTCTGGTGGACTCCTAGTATAGCACAATGCTTCGCACACAGAAAGCACTCAATAAATTGATTTTGTTGGTGATATTGGAAAGATAGCATATTCTCTCCTTCTTCCATATTGATGACAATTCATAAAATAAATATTTTTCTTATTATCCTTCTATCATTTTACTCCTGGGAAAGGTGCTCCTGACAAAGGAGCTACAGTTTTCTCTTCACTCACTCTGACATTTCCATATGTAAGATGATTTTTCTACTTAGGAATTTGGTGAGAGTCTGGCATCAACTAAAATGAACATTTCTCTATTGGGTGAGGTCAGTGGATCAACAGCTAATACCTACATATGTCCTCATTTACCTATGGCTATCTTTTCTAAATTGCCTACCTATGGACTATAAGAATTTTAGTTTTAATTTTGTCTTCCTATTTTGCAATAAACTATGGATATACTCTTTTTTAAGAGTCAGATAGGGGTAGGGAAACTGTACTATGAACTTTTCCAGCTTCTCTGACTAGGATTGAGGGATAATCTTAATTCACATTGTTATCAGCTATCACTACATAACAAACTACCTCCAAATTTAAGCATCTTAAAACAACAACACTTATAATTATCATTTCTTAAAATAACGAGCACTTAATAGCAGTTTGTATCAAGTTTGATTCTGATCCACTGACTAAAGTAAGTCACATATCCAAGCCCCAAGTCATTGTGGGAGGGAGCACTATGAAAGGACAGAGATTCAGAGAGGCATGAAAAACTGGGTGCATTAGGTTAATAGACATTGGGTTCATTGATTAACAGGAATTATATTTTGGTTACAGGTTTAAGCAATATTTTCCCAACTAATCTCCTCTGCATCAAAGCCCATATTTGACTCTATCTCTAGTATCTTTTTCTCAAATGATTCAAATCCCTCACCCTAACAGATGATAAGCACAAGGGATATTTGCTTAACAAGACATAGAAATGCGTTTTTGTTCTTTGTTTGATCTTCTTTTTTTTGTGAATTATAGGGCCAAGCTACTTGTACTAGACCATTTACAGAGACAGATATCATTCTGATTAAAATTCAGGAAACCTAAAGATTTCAAGAAGTTCTGAAAGAGTAGAATTTCCAGGCACCGCTTTTCACTAGTTTGAAATTCTGAAAAAAGAAAATGTTTAAACTATTAAAATATAACTTAAGACCAACACAGAGCACAAGAAGAAAAGAAATCTTTGTTGATAACTAATTGTGCTACATTCTTGCATTGTGTAAGTCCCATGATCTCTCTCATTTCTACTTTCTAATTTGGATAATTGCAACAAAAACTTTAATTTAGAGGTATCTCTAGAAGACTTCTGCTCTTGAAGATGCTTTGTAAACTTAAAAATGTCATAAAACAAAATGGCATACCCTCCAAACACATCACAATGTTATTAGTGTCATAGAATTTTATTATACAAAGGAACTGAAGAGACTGTTTCAGTAATTAGCACTATGCATGAAATAGCAGATTCTAGAGCAGTTAATTTCCAATTTGGCTAATCAGTGTATACATGATTATCAATCATGTATAACCATTATTTTCATTTTCCTGAAAACATTTTAGAACATAAGATGTTTAGGTGAAGATCCAGAGAGACATTTAAATCTGTGCATGTCAATCATAATCTAAAGAGGAAAAATGAAAGAACAAGTTACTAACAAACTATAAACTGTTTTCCATTGGTCAGTGGTAAAAATAAAGTTCCATTTAGGCTGCTGAGCCAAGATAGCCATATCCACATTAATTACGTGTAAAGTGGGACTTGGTGAGAGAAGTGAGGCCAGAGAAAAATGTTTAACAATACCTCATTCTCAGGGGTGGACCCTGTACATGACCACACTGAGTGAGTGCGTCCTTCAATTTTGCACCCTAAGTGCTTTGCTTTTCTTACCTTAGTTTAGCCCTGGTTAGGATGCATAAAAATGTTGCACACTATTCCACTGTAGGCCAGAACTTTAAATCAATGAGCAGGTAAGCATACCAGATGTTACCAAAACAAGAGTGATTCATTTTATACATTTACATTTAAAGATTTCTAATCTAGGCTTCATTAGAATTCGTGGTTGTGCCTCTTTTATTTTTAGAGCCATCTAAGACATTTGAAAAAAAAAATAAAGGAAATCTTAGCATGGCAATCTTCCTGAGGGTGTTAGATATGAGGTTTTAACCAGTCTGACCTTGGTTAAAGCAGTTTTAAAGTTTGTTTACTTGATTTTGAATACCATCTCCACCCCTTCTGGCTCTATGAAGTTGGACTAGATATTTAGCTTCGTCATCTGATAGATGAGGATGATTTTAATAGCACTTACCTCCTATATTTATGTGTCTGAGATAAAATTAAATGTAATAATGTACATAAAACTTTTAAGACAGTCTGGTTCATAGAAAGAATGATAGATATTATTGATATTTCATTATTATTGTTATTAATTCTGGAGCAAAGACTTGCCAAATAAGCTGCCTTTGGCACTATAAATACGTTCATAGGATTTCAAATATGTGTCCTGAAACAAATTTGGAAGTTCTCTCTTCTCTTCATCATTTCTTAAGAGAATGGAAGTTCTGGGGAAATGAAAGAGAAGAAAGTGAAGGGAAGCAGAGAATACAGAAGAATTATGAGGCCTAGGATGAAATTTAACACAATTTGGATTTGCAACTTATTGAAGAGAAATTTTAGAGCAATTAATACTTACTTTTTTGTGAATGTAGACTTTAGCAAGCTATTTTTTACCTCTGAAAATCCTATTCTTTGATTCATGAATGGAGTGCAGCCCTCTCAGGCACTAAGGAATGTTTTCTCTAAACCTTAAAAAGTTTTTAGTATGTAACTTGTGTTGTTACTTCACAAAATTTACTTTACAAATTATCTTCTCTAAGTTGATATTTTCAGAATGATAAGTGCTTTCCCTCTCATTGATAGATTTAATAAATTAAATATAGATTCATAGAATAGAAATGACCTCTAAGTCTCAAGTTAATATTTTGAAAAACAAAGTTAGAAGGTCTAACAATTAATATAGAAAATTATAAAAATGAAATAGAGACACAGTGGTAATCACTATGAAAATAGATGGTAATAGAAAGTAATAGATCTGGGGGAAAATAAATTAAATAGGCATAATATATATGAAAATGAGATAAAAATTTTTTATCTGAGGAGTTACATCTGGTCATCTTTTTACATAAGAATTAATTTGCCTGTTTGTTCATTCATTTAAAGTATAGTTTGGACAAATTTATTGTCAGGGAGCCACATTTTCAATTCATTAATTTTGGTCCCAATCCCTCAATACAAAAGATAGACAAAAATAAACAGTCCATCTTTCTATTGTATTTCTTGAGAATGCATGGAAATATGGAGCTAAAGTACTTTAATGTGAATATTTTAGAAAATTGCTAATAGAATGAATCACATATTATTTTTTACACTGCCAAGAAATAGGTGACAATGTAAATAGTATGGAGGACTTTTTTTGGAATGTCTTTGACACCTCACACGTAGTCAAAATTGCACATCAAGGCTTCCATTTTGGCATTTTTTTCTCAGGTCTTCAACCTCACTCAATGCCTGATTCTCTGTTGTACCAAAGGAGCTCAAAGTGAATTTCTTTAAATTTTATGTATACCGACATATTGAAATAAAATATAACATAGTCTAAAAGAGTAGAATTCTGTGTTCAATAGACATGAGTTGAGTCCAGTTTAATCAATGTTAATTATCTGGTGCTGGAAAAGTTTTAGATTCTCTGAACTTAAGTTTTCTCTTCTAAAAACCAAAAGATAATATTTACTTTATGAAACTACCTTGAAGATGGATTTAGAAAAAGAATATAAAATATTGGGCAAAGTACTGGCACAAACTAAATGCTCAATTGGTTGTGGTAGCTATTACAATTATTCTTATGTTATTAATTAATAATTTAAAAAACCCTGTTCTCTGTCAGACATTAAGGTAAATCTCCAAACCACAAAGATAAATAAGGCAGGATTCCTACCCTAAGGGAGCTCTCAGTGGAATAATGAGAAGGCATAGGAGACAGATGAATACACAATAATGAGTGTCTGTGGAACATAGAAAACGAATAGTAGGCTAGACCCTGGGTTTTCATCTAAGCTGAATCTTGAAGAATGAGCAAATATTACTCTGTAGAAGGAAATGGTAAATGATTTTGGTTGGCAGAGGAAAAAACATGTGTGATATACCTGCTGGTTGTAGAGCAGATGGGCTGGAACCGAAGATGAGAAATGAGAGAGAAGCAGGAGAATCAACTAGAGAGATAAAGAGGCTAGTTCTCACAAAGGATTTTAAAGTCAAGGGAGGGAGTCTGAACTATATGCCAAGGGCAATAGAAAGGACCATTGAAAGATTTTAAGGTGGAAAGTGAGATGACCAAATTTTCACTTTAGAATGGTAACTGGAAATTGGAGAGGTTAGAGCAGCTAGGAGATGACAACATTCCCAGTTATAATCTGAAGGTACCATGGAATGGGATATTGACAGTGGCCAAAGAAATGGATACATTTCAAGGATTTTTAAAAAAGATACCTTGTTAAAACTTAGTAAATGAATGTGAAATGCAGTTCACCAACATAATAATATGATAACTGTGATAAAACCACCCCACCAATTAGGTGGCTGAAACTGGTTATTTCAGCTTTTGATCTTGAATATATCTCTTTCTCAGTCAGATCTTAAAAGGAAATAAATTAATCCTTTCAGCCTTTCTCTTCTTTGAGTTTCCACATGAAATAAATTTTGAATTTGCTCTCTATATAATTTTCACCATTTTCTTACAGTTAATTTCTATGAATAAGTCAATTAATTCTATCTCATTTCTTCATGTCAGCCATATTGGCATGGTTCATAGGTAATTGTATGGTGTCATCCTTGCCTTCCAACATCACTGTAAATATTGAATTTGTAAATGTTAGCAGGCTGACTATTTAGCAGAAAGATGCAATTTTCTTTTATTATTATTTTAATCTTGAAGAACTTTCACTGACCTAATTTTCTTCATGTTTCTCACTTCTATTTGGAATTTTATTTTGTCTCCCATGCCATCCAAAAGGAATCATTACAAATGGATAACTGATTAATTGGTACCATTTAAACTGAATTTTAGCAATTTTACTTCTATTTGATCTTGAGTCATTCAAGATTTCTCCTTTGCTTACTTCTCAGCTCCTCTCTTAACACTCCATTCAATTCCCTTGCCTTTAGTCTCAACTTAGACATCTATTCAGAAAGGCTTCATGAACACACATGGCTGTTATTTATGGAAGACATACTTTATATGGGTATATAAAAGAAACAGAGTTGAGCAAAACAAATTTGGCTATGACCACGTAGAATTAAAGTACAGTTGGGAAGACCGATATTAATATACACATTCACACACACAAATGCATACATATAGATATATTGGCATATATGTAGAGTATATACAAGAAAAGCTAGAAAAGTATTGTTTCTGGATAAAGGAAATTGTATTAGCATGGCAGAGCTAAGAAGACTTTCAGAGAAATTTTCTTTGGAATTGTTTAAATATGTACCAGATGCCAATAGTCTCATAATCAATTAATTAAAAATTTGAATAATATAGTAAGTACTATGAAAGTTACTACATAGTGCTGCTATTAGAGAGGGTACCTGGATAATCCAACTTAATTTAGGGGATAAATTAGAGTATTCTCTGAAAGAGTATTCTTTTTTAGAATGGGAAAGAATGTTCCAGATAGAAATCAGCCTAAGAAAAGGCCCATGTCAAGAAAAAGACTGCCCTTAGAAAAAAGAAAGAGGATTGAGGAGTTGGCATGCTGAAAAGGAAGGAAAGGTTGGTAAGGAGCTACAGCATGCAGCAGTTTTTAGATGATGTGGATTTCACAATTTAAATGTGAATGGGCAGGGGAGATATAACTATTTTGAACAAAGAAAGGACAAAATCTATTTTTTATTTTTGAAAGATTGTCCTGTATGCTCAGTAGAGAATGTATTGTAGCCAGAGACAAGTGTAAGTTAGGGAGACTTTCAAGACTATTGTAACAATGTGGTATTAGTATAGGAGAAGTGCCAATGGTTTGGACTGTGGTAGACAATGGCATAAGTTAAGAAATTCAGTAAATATTATGGAAGTGTCCTAGGCAAGACTAGTAATGCATTTTATGTGGATGTTGAGAAAGAAGGATAGCTAGGTATGATTTGTAAGTTTTTCTACCCAGTACTTTGGAGGAAAGTATATTTGCTTACTTAAGTGGGAATTAGTCTAAAGAAGCTGCATACTCTATGATTCCATAATATTTTGGAAAAGGTAAAACTATAGAGTCAGTAAAAATATTAGTGGTTTCCAGAGGTTAAAGGATGAGGAGGGATAAATAAGTACAGCACAGGAGAATGACAGCAGGTTTCTCATTACACACGATGTAAACCAGACGATAACGGAGCAAGATCTTTAATTTACTCAAACAAACAAAATCCTAACATTTCATATCCAGTGAACTATATTTCAAAAATAAAACTGAAATTAACTTTTTCAGAAATTCAAAAGTGGAAAAAATTCATCATTAGAATTATTATCCTTTAAAACAAATTAAAAGAAATATTTTAGGCAGAGGGAAATGATAGCCAATGGGTATGTGGATCTACACACACACACAAATGAAGAACAACAGAAATGGAGACTACATGAATAAATATAAAATTTTTTTCTTATTATTTAAATTTCTTTAAAATTGACTCTTTAAGAAAAAATGATAACATTGTATTGTGGAGTTTTGACATATGTAGAAGTATAAGATAAAAACAACAACAAAAAGAACAAAAGGGAAGAGATGAAATTATGCTGTTGCAAGATATTTATAATATGTATCAAGTGATATTCACATCAATTAAAAGTAGACTGCGAGGGCATTTTTAGTGAAACAATTTTGTATATTAGAATAATGAATACATGACATTTATGCATTTTGAAGTGTGCGTATATGTGTATTTTTTTTGGATTTTGCATGTGCGTGTGTGTGAAAAAGAGAGAGAGAGATAGAGAGAGACATATCTGGGTTAAAATATAGGCCATGTAATACAGTGTCAATAAAAGTATGATTCGTGGACAATGACTAGTAAGCAAAATCTTTATTACTTGCCCATAATCAGGTGAATATAAAATTTTATACTGTTTTAGAAATTTTCATAGTAATGTGTCATTGTTGCAACACTCAAGTACATGATTAAATGATTAAAATCACTGAAAATAGTGTATAGACCAGTTTACATAATTCATATGTGGTATGAGCTGGGTTATTGTCACATCCAAGAGACTACACATTGATCTGTGATGAAATGAAAATAAGAAAAAGTTATTGTTGATCATAGATGGTGTGAGAAACACATATAACTTATAAAAATCATTTTGTGGAGTCCTGGTGATAGGAGTATTGAAAAAGATATGAAGTTATCTCCATGGAAACTGAAGCTCAAATACAGCTAAAGGCCTATGTGATCATTAAAAGGAACAGTAGTATCACAAGAACATGTTACAGACCGAAGAAAGCAATTCGTGGTTTCAGATATAGGCCTCAAATTCAAATGACAGAGGTAAAAACTTGAATTGCGAGTGCTGATTTCTTATTAAGCTGCTTCACTCATGGGCAACTCCAGGCAGCAAGTTCCAGGGTGAGAGGGACATCAGACATTATTAATACTGCAGATGTCAGACTGTAGATGTGTCTCTATTATTTATTTTCTTTCTTATATTTTCACTTTCCATTATCGTCCCTGGACTCCATTGCAAAATTATACTGTTTTATTTTGTTTTGTTTTGTTTTGTTTCACATATGTCGCCGGTTTGGCAACATGAATATGTTTAAGGTTATGTCCTCATGTCTTACTCTAAAAACTAAATTATTATTTTGTATTTTGCTTCTTACTCTTTTTCCCCAAAATAAGACACAGAGGTCTGAATCCTAAAGGAAAAAGGAAGGAAGGAAGGAAGGAAGGAAGGAAGGAAGGAAGGAAGGAAGGAAGGAAGGAAGGAAGGAAGGAAGGAAGGAAGAAGGAAGGAAGAAAAGAGAAAGAAAGAAAGAAAGAAAGAAAGAAAGAAAGAAAGAAAGAAAGAAAGAAAGAAAGAAAGAAAGAAAGAAAGAAAGAAAGAAAGAAAGGAAGAAAGAAAG
This sequence comes from Macroglossus sobrinus, assembly GCA_004027375.1. Classification (NCBI taxonomy): domain Eukaryota; kingdom Metazoa; phylum Chordata; class Mammalia; order Chiroptera; family Pteropodidae; genus Macroglossus; species Macroglossus sobrinus. Next base: position 109,848 of record PVKZ01002889.1, on the reverse strand, counting down.
AAAGAAAGAAAAAAGAAAAAGAACAAAAAAGAACACTGAGTACTTTTTTTGCTACTTACCACAGTAACTTGAACAGGCAGAATGGGGGCTGCCTGATACTGTCAGTTTTTTTTTTTCATTCTCCTCCACAGTTATATTTTCTTCACAGTAGGAAAAGAGAAAGATCTCTCCTGCTGAGACCTCCATTTCAGGTACTACAATACTCACTGCAATGTGATTAAATCAGGTAGACTGAATGCAGTAGAAGGATGAGGGAAATGGTGATTAAATTAGTAATGCTGAGTAACTCTTTATTAACCAGTGAAATAATTTTTTCATTTTATTAATGGGATAGTTATTTTCTTTTAACCAAAATCAATTTGAATGCAACTGGAGTGCGGATTGTGTGTTTTCTTTAGAAATCAAATTAATCTAGCAGTAATTGTTGTGTTCTCTTGATAATAGGCACAGATCAGCATTTTTATTCTCTTTCTCCACTCATTTTTCAAATCAGTGCAAGAGATGTAATGGCTTCTTAATTTAAGGTGCCATTCTCTTAACTTTTATTTCTTTTGTTTCTTCTCCTTTTATTGGATTATCATAAGCACTCCAATAGATAAAATTTCTCTTACAATATTTACAGTGTGAAACACACCAGAAAATTTAGTGATGCCCAGTTGTGCCTGTCCTTTTGAAGGAATAGAAATTTTGGTACAGGATATCTCATATTGTCCACCCTTAATTATTTATGAATAGATGGTTTAATATGAAATTCGTTTTATATAACAAGTAAGCAGTGTGAATATATGTCTTCAAAAGCAAAATTGAAGAGTAAGGAAGGTTGGGATTCAGTGAATCTTTCTTTGAGCACATTCACAAACAAAGACTTTAAAAATGCTTTTTAAAGATAATATGCTAATATAATAATTTTAAGAACTATAATGAAAATATATTTGATGAGCTAGCAAATATTTGTTCTATAGTCTATATTTGGCTGATTGGTCTGCCTCTAAAGACATCTCTAAGGCACACATTTCTAAGAAATTCATAGCAAGTAATGAACAGTCAAATAGATGTGTGCATACGAAGGCAGGCTTTTCCTTCAGTGATGAAATTCTTAAAGAGGATAACTTTCAGTTTTGCAGGTGATCTGGTTAAATGAGGTTAGACAAAGCAAATTGTGCAATAATTCTTTTCTATATCTGAAGAAATACTTCTGTAAATGACATTTTGTCATATTAAATTTTGTACTCACTGCTTTTTAAAGATAATTGGTTCTCCACTGTAGGGTATAACTGGATATTAGATTATGTTAAGAGTAAACATTAATTACCCATACAATATCTACGGAAGGTGACGCATAAAAGGTTTGAAAGAGAACAAAAAGTACTAATGAGAAACAAAAAGAATTCTTAGACACTTCAAGCCAGGCAAGTTCTTGGTAATAATTTAGATTCATTTACTCCTTCAAACATCAGGAGCCCATTTAGCACTTCACAGCTGTATACAGTGGTGAAGGTGTTTCATTAAGCACTAGTCCCATTAATTGAGAAAATAAGAACATAAATTAAAATTGTAGGTTTTATAATACAGTGTTACTAACCTCTTATAAAAATGTTCTCAGGGAGCACAGTTTTGTTTGAGGGGCGGGGCTGATGAGTCACTGCTGAGACTATGTTGTGAGCCATGTGGATCTTGAGACCTACAAGATCAATTTACTTAGAATTTACTTACAGGTTATAATTTACTTAGAATTCACTCTCTTTTCATTTTTAGGTATGTAAATGATAGTTGTTTGAAGTATTGTTTTATTATTGATGATTATTAACTTTACCTTTTTTAAAAAGGAGGAAATCAATTCTAGAGTAATTAAAAGCAGCATATTTTATAGCTCTTAAAAAATTTACTCTAAGAGAAATGATTTGTAATTCTGACAATGATCTGTCTAAAATGTTGGACATTAAAGAAGGCCCATCCTGGCCTTCTGTGTAAGTGTCTTTCTCCCTATAAGCCACTTCCATTCCATGTAGAGAATGAATGGTTCATTATAGATCACCAAGAGATGATGGTTTGCCAATCAAGATGGTATCCCTTTAATTTTATATTAACCTCTGATCATCAAAGCACTCCTGGTATTCCAGGAATCTGAAATATTTTTTCTCATTTATCGGTGTTTCAAAATAAAAAAAGTCCCGTTAATTATTTTGTTAAAGGCACTCACTCATTCACTTCTGAATTAGTGAACAGTACCAGGGAGCATCCTCCACTGATGGGATTAATAATTTGAACTGGGTAAAAGAAAACATGAATTACAACTGTGAGAAGTATCTCAAAGGTCAAAAAAGAAAGAAAGAAACAAACAAAAAATGTGGTAAGCAGAGCATCTCAATCTTTGCACTATTGACATTTGGGGTGAGATAATTATTTGTTTGAATATCTGTTCTATTAATTGCAGGATATTGAGCAGCATTCCTAGCCTCTGCCTCATAGCATGGTCCCCTCTAGTTGTGACAACCAACAGTTTCTGCAGACATTGCCTAATGTCCTCTGGAGGGTCACAATTGCCCCCCCACCACCGCCCCCCCCAACTCATCCTCCGCCACACACACACTATAAACCATTGAAGTAAATAAGAACCAATAGGAATAATAAACATTTTCCCCTAATAAACATCAATTTCAAATGGGAGTAGACCAACTATTTATGAGTAAGTTCATGAATTTAAGTCTACTATATTTTCCTAGGCATTGCTCTCTTAGACACTTCCCTACTTTTCTAGCTGTATTACAGATTGTTTAAAATGCATAGAGAAAAATATATTTTGTAAATCTGTGCTGTGGAATGGAATTGATATTAAGTTTATAGATTGGGATTATAAAATTCTTAGTAATTCACTAACAGAGGAGTTCAATAGTTGTATAAGGGTTTGTATAGCCCATGAAATGTAGCACAGCTTACATCTTGGCAGAAAACTGACCTACTAAATATGTAGGAATATTCATGGGGTTTGTGATGATCCTAGGATGGTCAACATCATACAGATAATATCACCCCCTACCCTCTGTTTTCCTTACTCAACTACTGGGAAGTGAGGCAGGAGCTTCAGATTAAAGAAGCCTATGATATAAAATATGGAACAGTAGCTGCTTTTGCCTCTTGACCTTTTCTTCTATATACAAAAAGCACCTCTCTTCCTCTAGTAAATCATTCTATCTATCTCATTCAATATGCTGAGAGTACATACAGAGCAAGGCTATTAGAATATATGATATCTCTCTGGCTACCAAGATTGGTACAGGATAGGCTCATGATTCAAGCAATGTTCAATGAGAAACAACCTCATGTCTTTTGTGAGACTATTTAAAAGCAGAAGTTATTTTTTCAGAGGGATTGGGAAGACCAAAGGATGACATTTGGAAGTACTAAAGACTAAGGCAGAAAGATGAAGCAGATTATTCATGAAATTATTTGAAACTCTAGTGCTAGCTGAATCTTAATGTAGTTAGACCCTTAGAATTTTCTTTTTAAGAAGTAATTGATTACCTCTATAACTCAAGCAATGTAAGTTTGATTTATTGTCACTTGCAACTCAGTGTCCTCACTAATAATAATAATAATAATTAATAATAATAATAAATTCACATCCTCATAAACCCTTTTACAGGTAGTATGACTCAGTCCTAATGAATATATAAAGTGGTTTTCCCAAGATCATACTTTGCTAGTCACAATCTTCTGTAACTTAAGCTAAATTTATGCTTTAATTTTATTTCTTTATTCAATGCCTACCTGTAAAGTAAGCAAGCTTATTCTTTTGTTTACATAATACACAATAGTAGTGTTAATTATTTTTCATTTACCAATTACCTAAATTAATTGGATGTAAAAGCCTTCTTGAAACTCTGGGCTGCATTATTTGTCTATCACTTCATTCAGAATTAAATTTTTATGTTTCCATATAAATATGCAGAATAGAAATACATTTAAAGTATAAATTATTTATCCCAGGTCTTCTCATTGACATGTAATTTTAAATTGAATGCTGATTACCCTATTTATTGAGCTATTTAAATAGCTATTGTTCTAAAACTGTTGTCAAGAGGATAAAGTTACAGTTACGTGTGTTTTTCTTGAATAATTCACATGCAAATCTGTGATTTAAAATTTTAAGTTAATTACCTTTTTTTTCTATTTTTTCATGAGCACTATAAATCATAGAACTTACAAGACACTCGCTTCATTTTCCTTATGTCAAATGCAAAGCACAATTATAATCAGAATATAATAGCATCAATATGTTTATACAGATGTTAAAGTAAATTTATCAACGTTTATTCCATATGTCTGCAATCTAGCATTCTCTTCTATTGTCAAACTAAAAAGTTTTAAAATAGGATATTTTTTAAACGCTAATATGTAAGACTATTATTGAGCTTGATGGTTATAAAGTTAGAGCTTTGATTACTGTGGGTTGCTAGGGATGACAGAAATTTAGAATACAGTCTAAATTTTCTTGCTTTAGGATTTGTTGTAGGCAAAAATTGTAGTGTCCAGTAAAGGTGACAATTTTATGTGATTTTACTGTGTTTGTGTGAAATTCTGATCCAAAAATAGCTTTACTAAAGTGAGAAGAATGAAGCAGAAGAATTTTGGGGGGAACACTGATATATTCCTGGTGATTACCAAAGTGAATGGTTCTATGAATTATTGGGTCCCTGAAGACACAACAAATTTCACACCATGACACAAAAGCATCTTTTGACCTTTGGAAGTAGTAAAAATAATCAGAAATTCTAAATATCATCCCAGGTTATCTTTGTTCTTTAAGATTTCTTTGGCCATTCTTGGTATACTTTGTATTTCTATGTAAATGTAAAAATCATCCATGAATTTCTTTAAAATCCCATAATCCAAAAATTAATCAATAGAAGCTCTTCTTCTAGTTAGAGTAGAGAAAGTTGATAGAGACCTTTAATCTTCCTGAAACATAAAATTATTGGATGAAACAAAAAGCACACTTTTATTTAAAGACAACAAAGGGCTGTGTGCTCAAATAAACCTAAAAGAATTAAAATCTAGGGAGACAAAGCATTCCTATGTGAACAAAGGGAAAAGAAATCTTTTGTATATGTAAATTGTGTGGCAGAGCATAGAGGAAGTCTGTTAGAGAAGGACAACCAAGGATACAGGTGAAACCAGTAAAGTTGTTGAGGAACCTGTGGGCTGGCATGCCGGTTTCAACGTGAAGGAGCCTTATATGTAAAGATAATCTCCACTGTCAAGCCATTGTCACCTGAGCATTTTTAACATAACTTCCTTAGATGTCATTATGTATATTCTCCAGGTTTATGTTGCTATAAATTGGCAAAATCTTGCAATTCTTTTGGAACATGTGACACCTATTTAAGGGTCACAAATTGTTGGTGATCCCTTGGGGTCTTCTAGGAACTGAGTATGACTATAGATCTAGATGAGAGGTTGTGTGTGTTTGGGGTAGGGTCAGTAAAACTTTGAAAGGATCAACCATCGCCCACAGTACAACTACCAATTTTGGGAATCCACTACACATTATTCAGGCAAAGAGAAACTAACTACCTCAGACAGTGGTGGGAGGGCTACTTCTCCTGGCAAAAAATAATAGATCAAATTTAGTGGCCAAAGGTTCTCATCTTCATCAGAATCTGCTCGATGTTCTCATTTCAATTTTATAAGGCCCTACTCCTTTCTATTCATTCCCTAACTTTAACAAAGTGAGGTTGTGAATTCAAGTGCGCTATAATTTAACTATCTGCAAGGTTAGACTTTGATTTGGTTTTTGGAAATTTTGTCACCAAAGCTACAGTAGAAAAGTATTATTTTAGGGTAATCATAGATTTAATTTTGGTCCCTTACAGATAGTCCCCTGAGGTGGGGATATAAAACTCTAATCTCATCTTTTCCCCCTAACTTTAGTGAAACACTTAGAAACATACAATTAACCCCATTATAATCTTTATTTTTCACTAAAATTTTCTGTGGCAACAAGTACTTTGCCTTTTTTTAGCAATTGATTTTAGGCTATGATATAAATGCCACGATCTACCAGGATCTCCTTTTCTACTAGTAGTGGGGTCATTCATACTTTAAAATCTTTAATGAGATCAAACAGGTAATTCCAGGTTCCTATCTTTTAAGTTTATTGGCCATAGAACATCTTTTTGTACCAATGCATAAATTGGTTACTTTTCATTGAGAAAAGCAAAGCTATAATGAATGTTAAGAAATAAAAAAATATTAGAAAATTGATCTTACATTATTGTAGGTGGTTCAAAGGCTCAAAAGCGGGAGTTAAAGGATCAGAAACAAATAACTATCCAGTCTTGGAGCACCTGAACAAATCAGAATTTGCAGGGAAATTGTAAGCTATTCACATCCATCTATTAGAGAAGGACCATGAAAGAGGATTGTTTTGAAGTCTATAAAAGGCTGCTGACTTTTTGTGGCTACAGTCTCTCCAGTGGGGAGCAGGACCAGCAGCAGCAAGGGGAGCTACAATGTTAATGGAAAGGATAAGGTGGAACCTTCTGGCAATTCTGCAAGTCTCTTATAGGACTACAGCGTTCAGAGTATAATTGAATCCTGTGCAACTTCTCTTTTGGCTCTGTCTAACTTGAAACCATACTGGAAAAAGTGATCTCAGGAAATTTAGGTCCTAATGTAACAAGTTGACCATAGCATAATTTGGCATGAATCTAATGCTTTTCTTTTTATAAGAAAAGCAACCCAGTATCATGGTTAAGAAAATGGTCTTTCAAATAAGACTACATAAGATTGAATACTAAGTCCTTCACTTAGTATATATCTTGGGCAAGTTTGAACACCCTTGTTTCTGTTTTCTTACCTGAAAATCAGGGATAAAAACAGAATGTACCCAAACTTGCATTTTCAGCTCCATGATGTAAAGCACTCAGAAGTCATCACTCCCACTTTTACAAGTAAAAAGCTAAACAAACTGAAAAGCAATGACTTTTCTCAGCTCCATCAAAGAATTGAGATCACAGGGCAAACCACCACCTTGATACCTGAAGAAAGAGGTGAATACAGAAAATCACAGCCAATATAAGCTTATTTAAGAAAGAAAACATAAGAGTGAGGAGTAGGTAGGAACACTGAAATGGAAATTGACAATCACTAGAGCCTGAGTGAAAACTACCTGGAGAGATTAAAACTCCTAGGGGCCCAGTTTTAGACCTTTGGGCACAATTTCATAGAATTATATTGGCTTCTCACAATGAAGATGAGAGGGGGAAAGACCTGTTGTTTTGAACAGAAGTAAAGTACAAGTAAACATTTTGAAATATTGCATCAGGGATTCTGTAACAAAAGGTTGTCGTCCAGAGAAAACCACTTTACCAGGGGAAAGGCAATTAGACAACTCCAACTCCCTCTATCATTCCTATTTCATTTAATGGAAGAAATTCAAAGACAGATGCTTCCAAAGATCACAGATCAAGGACTCAGATGTATTAAAACACTGAAATTAATTGTAAGATTATAAAAGGCTTCTGCTCCCAACCATCAATACATCAATAGGGCATTGATAACAGTGAATTATAACATTGCACTGAGCTGCAGGATATATCTTTTATTTTAAAAAGATTTTATTTTAAAAGGATTTCTTAGACACAAAAAAAGAAGAAAAACATTTTAAAAATTAGAGAAAACTAAAGCTATATCACCTATAGCTATAGCAAACTTGAAACATAACCCAATTCCTGCTAGCCAGATTATAATGAAACCTCAGACAAAATGCCTAGTTACCTCAGTTATTATTGCTTGGTACATCATTCCCAGCTTTCAACAAACAATTAAATGCATAATGCATAACAGGCAAAAAAAAAAAAAAAAGGTCTGAAAAGATAAAGCAAACTCCAGAAGCAGATTAATGAAGTAGATTTTCGAATTAATGAGTAGGAATTTTGAAATAACTATAATTAATTACTTAAGGGCTTTAACAGAAATGTAACAATACAAGAAAAGGTGAATAATATAAATAGAAAAAGATGAAAGCTCCAAGAAAGTAGGAAAAAGAAATTTTAGAAATCAAAAACTCTGTAACATAAATGAAGAATGTTTTTGGTGGACTCATAATAGACTGCACATGGACAAGAAAAGAATCAGTGGGCTTGAAAATATGTCAGTATAAACTCTCCAAACTAAAATAGAGAAAATTGAATTGAATGTATAAAATAAAATTTCCAAGAACTATGAGACAATTAAAAAAGTGTAATGGATACATAATGAAATGCAAGAAGAAACAGAAAGGAACAAAAGAAATATTAGAAGTAATAATGGCTGAGATTATGTAAAATTAATGACAGACACCAAACCACAATCCAATCTACAAAGCTCAGAGAATATTAAGCAGAATAAATACCAAAATAATACACATTTAGGAATATCATATTCATGCTGTAAGGTATCAGACAGAAAAATTTGAAGTGACATGAAAACTATTTCTTACCTATAAAATAACAAGGATAAGAATTCCATTGAACTTTTTACCAGAAACAATCCAGTGGAATGAAATATTTAGCATTGAGAGAAAAATATCAACAAACTGGAATTCTGTATCCAGTGAAATTATATTCATAACTAAATAAGGACAGATTAATAAAAATCAAGGGAATTTGTTGCCAGTAGAAAAAAAGAAAAAAAAAGATAGTTACATAGGTCAAAGACTCAAATCTACATAAAGAAAAGATAAACATTATATAGTTACATAGGTCAAAGACTCAAATCTACATAAAGAAAAGATAAACAAAAGATAAACATAAATAATGGCAAAATTATCTTTTATTTTCATATTAATTGATCTAATAGAAAATGATAAAAATAGCACCCATATATAGGGTGATTACAGCATCTGTATAAATAAAATAAATGACAGCTGTGTCATAACGGATGGGAGAGAGAAATTGGAAAAAGTATGTTATAAGGTACCTGTATTATCTATGAAGTGATGTAGTCTGATTTGAAAGTAGACTTAAATTAGTTTTAAATGGAATAAAATGGAGAGCCTAGACATAGACCCACACATGTATAGTCAATACATATTTGACAAAGGAGTTAAGAAAATTGAATGGAGAAAGGATAGTTTTTCAACAAATTATACTGTAATAATTGGACATCCATATGCAAAAAATAATATGAATTTAGATATGGTCCTTATTCCTTCCACAAAAGTCAACTAAAATGTACCATGGACCTAAATGTGAACTATAAAACTATAAAACTTCAAGAGGATAACAAGAGAAAATCTAGATGACCTTAGCTTTGGTACTGAGTTTTTAGGTACAACAAAAGCATTATAAATGTAAGAAAAAATTGATAAGTTGACAAATTGATAAATTAAAATTTATTAATGTTAAAAACTTCTGCAAAAGACAATGTTAAGAAAAAATGAAAAAAATGGCTACAGACTTAAAGAAGATATTTGTAAAACATGTCTAGTAAAATACTTATAATCCAAAATATACAAAGAACACTTAAAACTCAACAATAAGGAAACAAACAACCTAATTAAGAAATATCTATAAAGATACCACATCAAAGAGGATATATGGGTAGCAGCAAATAAGCATATGAACACATTCATAATCATATATTATTAGGGAAAATAATATAGGAAATAACAAAGGAAAACAATGAGCTGCTGCTATCACTACCTACCTATTAAAATGTCTAAAAATCTCCCTGCCCCCCTCCAAAAAAAAACTGACATTACCAAGATAGCAATAATGCAGAGCAAACAAAATTACACTTCAGTTTTGTTTTACAAGTGTCACTGGTTTACCAACATGAATGTTCATTGCTGGTAAAAGGCAAAATGTTACAGCCACTCTGAAAGACAGTTTGGCAGTTTCTTAAAAAGATAAACATAATCTTAACAAATAATACAGTAGCACACTCCTCATATTTACCCAATTATGGTGAAATTTTCTATCTATACCAAAACTTAAACGTGAATGCTTATAGCAGTTCTATTTATAATCACCAAAACCTGAAAATAACCAACATATTGCTAATAGATGAACATATAAGAAAATGTATTATCCATTTTAATGGCTGTTGGATAAAAAGTAAACAAAATATCAAGTGACAAAAAGACATTAAGAAACCTGAAATGAATAGTTAAGCAAAAAAAAAAAAACAGTCTGGAGAGGCTACATACAATATGATTCCAACAGTATAACATCTGGGAAAGGCAAATCTATAGAAACAGTAAAAAAATCACTAGTTACCAGTTGGGGGAGGAAGGATAAACAGGTGAAGCATAAGGGATTTTTAAGTCAATATGACTATTTTGTATAGTTCTTTTATGGTACATATATGCATTACGCATTTGTCAAATTTGTAAAACTGCGTAATACAGAGTGAGCCTTAGTATAAACTTTGTACTTTAACTAATAATAATGGACCAAAGTTGGTCCATTAAATATAACAAATGTACCACATTAATGTAGGATGTTAATAATAGGGGAAACTGTAGGAGTGTAATCTAAAACTGTTTTAAAAAATAAAGTCTAGTAATTAAAAAGAAACTACCTCATAGAGAATACTAATCTATGTGTGGCATTTTAAATATTTCCTAGTGCTTAACACTCAATAAAAGTTAACTTCTATTTTTATTTTTTTGGTTCAATCTCACTTTTTAAAAAAAATTTAATTTATTTTTTAATTACAGTTGACATAAAATATACTACTTTTAGGTGTACAGCATAGTAATTATACCTTACCAAGTGATCACTCTGATAAATCTAGTATCCTTCTGACACCATATGTAATTATTACAATATTATTGACTATATTCCATATACTGTACTCTAATCCCCAAGACTATTTTTAAAACTAGCAATTTCTACTTAATCTTTTTCACCTTCTATTATTATTATTAGTAGTAGTAGTGAAAGTAATGATAGTATTTTAAGAGCTGTGTTCTCTAAAAGATTTTTTCTTTAATATATTTACAAATTCAGAAATTGACAAATGGAGATAAAATAAGAGAAAGTCATTGCTAACCCTGAAGAAAAATGTTTTCTTGTACAATTAAATAAAATGGGAAAATAGCTCTCATGTTCTGATATATAACCTAACAATTTCTATGAAATTTTATTATAGCAATTACTTTATAGTACAACTACAAAAAATTATTTATTCAAAAATAACGTTTTTACATTTGCTCATATACTAAAAAAATCAACACAACCAAAATATATTGCTGTAAGGGGCCTTTGTAAAAGATATTTGCTATCAAAATATTTTCCCGTTATGGATTTGGAAAAAAAAGTCTAGGAGATAAGATTTATTTTCCCTTTACTTTAATAAAAACACTAAAGAAACAGCTCTCTGTTATTCACAAATCATCTCTCCTTATTTGTTTTTCTGAGCCTAAGATACGTGTAGAATATCTTTATATCCACTGATGTTTTGAGAGATATGAAAGATGTATCATTTATTAAGTGACAATAGAACTTTCAATATAATTAGATTTAGATAATATTAAATGATTCTAAACTTTGCTCTTTTCTTTTTCTGCTTTTAAATTTTGGAAAGTATTTTTTAAAAAAATGAAGACTCCATCATTTGGACACTTCTCTGTCAAGAAGTTTTGTTTACAACATAAATATAAAAGTTTAATTAGAGCAATTTATTAACTAATTATTTTAAGGAAAGTACATCCATATGATTAATTATTTGATGGATGGTAGGACAAATACTTCATTGCATCATTGACCCTTTCATTATTGTTCATTTCACATAAGTACATATTCTTTGGCAAGAAAAATAATTTTTTATTAAATTTATTGGGGTGACATTGGTTAATAAAATTATATAGGTTTCAAGTGTATAATTCAATAATATGTCATATGTTTATTGTATTGTGTGTTCACCATCCCTAATTTTAAAATTTTATTTATTGCAGTAAAAAAATAACTTTTAAACATTTTATAACTTTTTATAGTGAACATAACTAAAAATACATCCTTTGTTATCATACTCAGAAAGTCCTCCTTGAGGAACATCTGCAATTTATGAAGATGATCATAAAAGATCACTTTTATTTTATAATATAAGCTACATTAATTTGACTATATCTATATAACGAAAGAGGCATATATGACATGCAAGATTTGAAAATTACTGGTTTAGTTTATATTCTGCTTTTCCCCCTCCAATCTAAAATTCATTAAATGATTAGCAAATATCAGCAGAAGACATCCACATAGTGAATCAAAAAAGTCAGCCCAGTCTTATGTAACTCAATGATGTTGAAGCATAGAGCACTAAAAATATTTTCTAGGCATTATTTTGGCCTATAAACTTACTCCTCTTATAACTTTTAGAAGAAAAGAGACTTTTCTGAAGTGTCCAGATTTATTCCTCTGGAAAAATGATCTATGTGAACTCCCATCCAAATAGCTAGCTTGTCTTATATAGATCTTGGAAATTTTATTGTAGAAAAGAATGACTTGGTAAATTATAGCTTGAATTACATAGATTTCATTTTTCTATAATAAAGGTTTTTTCCTTTTTTATATAAAAACTGGATTTATGAACTGTTGTAAACTGTCAAAAGCTCTGAAAATACTTAGATGAAACAAAATTGGACACTGATCCTGTAAAACAGGAACATGGGCTTTCCAGGTTGTCCCAATCCCAGGCAGATCTCCCTCTTGTTTATGACCTGAGTTCAGACCCATTGTCCTTATCTTTTTTTCATATTTATTGAGATATAATTGCCATATAACATTACGTAAGTTTAAGGTGTACAAAGTGATGACTTGATACACAAATATGTTATGAAAAGATTACTACAACAAGGATAGTTAACACATCTATTGCCTTACATAGAGTGTGTGTGTATGTGTGTGTGTGTGTGTGTGTGTGTGTGTGTGTGTGTGTGTGTGTGTGTTTTGAGAACATTTAAGATCTAGTCTCTTAGCAACTTTCAGGTATAAGATCCAGTATCATTAACTATAGTCACCACATTGTACATTAGATTTCCAGAACTTATTTATTTTATAACTGAAAGTTTATACCTTTTGACCACTTTCACACATCCTCCCACTCCCAACCCCCATCCCAGGCAAGCACTATTCTACTCTCTGTGTCTATGACTTTGATGTTTTTAGATTCCACATACAGGTGATATCATCCGGAATTTGTCTTCTATTGTTGGACTTTTTCACTTAGCATAACTCCCTAAAGGTTCATCAATGTTGCCACAAATGGCAGAATTTTCCTTTTTCCCTTGGCTGAATAATGTCCATTGTGTGTGTGTGTGTGTGTGTGTGTGTGTGTGTGTGTGTGTGTGTGTGTGTCATCTTTATCCATTTATTTGTTGACAATAAGTTCGTTTCTATGTTTGGGATATTGTGAACATAAGGTTGCAAATAGCTCTTTGACATAGTGATTCATTCTTCTTTGAATACACCCAAAAGTGGGATTGCTGGAGCATATGGTAATTCTACTTATAATTTTTTGAGTAATCTTCATACAGTTTTTCATAGTGGCTATACCAGTTGTACCGATTCCCACCAACAGTAAGCAAGGGTTCCTGTTTCTCCACATTCTCATCAGCACTTATCTCTTGTCTTTTTAATAATAGCATTTCTAGTAAGTGTGAGGCGATATCTTGTGGTTTTGACTTGCATGTCCTGATTATTCATGATGTTGATGTTGAGCATTTTTTTCATGTACCTGTTGGACATTTGTATGCCTTCTTTGAAAAAATGTCTTTTCAGGTCCTTTGCTCATTTTTTAATTGAATTATATATATGTAAATATATATTTATATTTATAATATTTAGCTATATTTCATTTTAATTGAATTATTTAGATAGATCAATAGATGATTGATAAATAGATAGATAGATAATTAATCCACTACGGATATATAGATTGCAAATATTTTCTCCTATTCTGAAGCTTTCCTTTTCATTTTATTGATCCTTTTGCTGTGCAGAAGCTTTTTATTTTTATTTATTTTTTATTATTAAATTTATTGAGGTAACATTGGTTAATAAGATTATATAGGTTTCAAGTGTACAATTCAATAATACATCATGTATATATTGCATTTTGTGTTCACCACCCAAAGTCGAATTTTTTCTCCTTGCCATATATTTGACCCTCCTTTATCTTTATCGACTTCCCTCCCTTCCTCCTTTCCCTCTGGTAACCACTTAACTGTTGTCTGTGTGTACGAGATCTTTTTTGTCTTGTTTATTTGTTGTCTTTAGTTTTACACCCCACATATGAGTGAAATTATATGGTTCTCAACTTTTTTTACTGACTTATTTCAATTAGCGTAATAATCTCAAGATTCACCCATGTTGTTGCAATTTGCAATGTTTCGTCTTTTCTTATGGCTGAGCAATATTCCATTGAATTTAAGTTTGATCTAGTGCCAGTTATTCTTTTGTTTCTTGTACTTTTGTGTTATATCTAAAAATTCATTGCAAAATCAATGTCAAGGAGCTTTTTTCTTGTATTTTGTTCTGTTTGTGGTTTCAGGTCTCACAATTGTCTTTAACTTACTTTGAGTTAATTTTTGTGAATAGTATAAGATGAGAGTCCATTTTTTTTGTTTTGCATTTGGATATTTAATTTACTCAACACCATTTTTTGAAAAGACTATCATTTACCCAGTGAGTAATTTTGGCTTTCTTGTCAGGTATTAGTTTACCATATAAGCATACGCTTATCTTTGAGCTCTTAATTCTGTTCCATCAGTTTACGTGTTTGTTTTTATGCCATTACCAACAAAATAATGTTGTTTGAATTGCTAAAGTTTTATAATATGGCTTGAAAGAAAATGTGATGTCACCACCTTTGTTCTTTCTCAAGATTATTTTGGCTATTCAAGGTCTTTTATAATTTCCTATGAATTTTAGGATTTTTTTTTATTTCTGTGAAAAATGCCATTAGAATTTTGATAGGGATGTGCTTGAATCTATTGATTGCTTTGGGTGATATGGACATTTTAACTATATTAATTCTTCCAATCCATGAACATTTATTTGTGTCTTTGTCAGTTTCTTTTCTCAATGTCTTACAGTTTTTGATGTATAAATCTTTCACCTCTTTGATTAAATTTATTTCTACTTTTTTTGTTTGTTTCTGATGCTGTTGTAAATGTTTTTTAAAATATTTTTCAGATATTTTGTTGTTCATGTATATAAATGCATCTTGTTTCTGTATGCTGATTTGTATCCTGCAACTTTATTTTATATATTGATTAGTTCTAACAGTTTTTTTGGCATAGTCTTTAAGATTTTTTATGGTGTCTTTAGGGTTTTTTGTATATAAGATCTGCAAACAGAGATAATTTTACTTCTTTTTCCAATTTGGGTGCCTTTTATTTCTTTTTCTTGCCTGAATGCTCTGATTAATACATCCAGTATTTTATTAAATATGGGTGGTGAGTGTGGGCACCCTTGTCATGTTTGTGATCTTAGAGGGAAAGCTTTCATACTTTCAGTGTTGAGTATGATGTTAGCTGTGGGTTTGTCATATATAGCATTTATTATGCTGAATTTTGTTCTTTCTATATTTAATTTACTGAATTTTTATAATAAAAGAAAGCTGAATTTTTTAAAATGCTTTTCTGCATCTATTGAGACAATCATATGATTTTGTCTTTTATTCTATTAATATGAGGTATTACACTTAATTGATTTCATTGAACTATCCTGTATCCTGCAGGCAGGCCTTCATGATCATATAGGCCCCTGTTTAGGCTCTCTATTTTGGGGGGGCCAGAGGCTAAGCTCAATAGTTGGACAAGGCTGCTGGTTTGGCTCTCTACCCAGATTGGAGGTAGGATGTACTTTGTTAGCTGTCTGGCATCTGTAGCTATATTTCCTAAGAGGTGGGACTGGAGAATATGCTTAGCAATTGGGTAGGACTGTAAATTCTTTCAACTGTTTGATGGGGCCACAGAATGGACTCCACAGCTGGTAGGGTCCTACCAGTCTGTTGCCTGGAGAGCAAAATCAAACATAACTATCAATAGAGCTTCCTGAATAGATGTGGCCATCAAATGAGCTTTACAGATGGACAGAGCTACTAGTTAGGATCTCTGCTCAGGCTCCAGTGCAAGCAGGAACAGTTTCACCAAGATCTGAGTACTGGTTGTTGTAAGTCCTATCTCTCTTCTTCATCTCTCTCTGAATCCCACTAGTGGAGCTCTGCAGATTCCTCCAATGATTCCTGTGAGGTGAGACCTAAGTGGTCTCCTAAAGGGTATCTTGCAGTTCTTAGAAAATTTGATGTCTACCTTGGCTTTTCTTTTTCTCGCTGAAGAAACTATCAGCTTTGGGAGGACTTATTAGTACAGCAGTGTGCCACCCTGGAGGAGGTACAATGAAGTCAAATGTAGCCCCTCCTTTTACCTTTCCAATGCAGTTCTTTCAGTCTCTTTTGTCCAGAGCAGTTCTTTGGTCTCATCCTTAGGTCTCTGGGAATTTCACAATGCTGTCCACTCTGTGGATAGATGCTAACTGGTCTTTTTATGAGGAGGACTGAAGTCAGGAATGACTTATGTTGCCATCTTGATGACATCTTATACTCTTCATTTGAGAGGTGAATAAACTGACACCAAGAGACCTGTTTTATTGAAAACCAAGCTGTGATTAAGTGCTCAATTAAGAGTAAGCTCCAAAGATAATCTCAACACTTACGATTGTAAATTTTAAATTATTTCTATTTGGGGGAACCCTGGTTCTCCTCCAGTTTATTCAGCTTTAGTGGAATAATGAGAGCTGCAAGGACTTTATAGTTATTTGGGATTAGGTCTGTGCGGAAGGCAGCACAATGTAACAGAC
This sequence comes from Macroglossus sobrinus, assembly GCA_004027375.1. NCBI lineage: Eukaryota > Metazoa > Chordata > Mammalia > Chiroptera > Pteropodidae > Macroglossus > Macroglossus sobrinus. Next base: position 92,998 of record PVKZ01002889.1, on the reverse strand, counting down.
TATGGAATATGAGAGATCTGTGTTTTCAAATCTTGGCTCTGCTGCTCCCTGGTTGTATGTACTTGACAAGGTTCTTATTCATGGAGATTTAGTTTACTCACATACAAGATGGGGTTGGATTAATCTGGGTTTTCCAGAGCAACAGAACCAGTAGTATGTGTATAGTGTGTGTGTGCGTGTGCACGTATGTGTGTGCATGTGTGTGTGTGTGTGAGAGAAAGAGAGAGGTTGATTAAGGAGTTGACTTAATAATTGTGTGGGCTGACAAATTTAAAATTTGAAGGGCAGACTGCTAGGCTAGAGACCCAGGGAAGAGATGGTATTGCAGTTCCATTCTGAAGGCAGTTAGAGACAGAATTCTCTCTTCTTCAAGGACCTCAGTTATTTTTCTCTTAAAGACTTCAGCTGATTAGATATGTCTACTTAACATTATTGAAAGTAATCTATTCTACTCAAAGTTTACTGATTTAAATGTTAATCACATCTAAGCAATACATCTAGATTTGGCACAATATCTATATTTGTGTTTGATCAACATCTGGGGACCTAGCCCAGTTGATACATAAAATTAGGTAACCATCACAGTGGTAATGATATTAACCTTACTACACTCATGAGCATTAGATGAGATAATGAGTTTAATAATTAGCATAGTATTTGAGATATAGTAGCTACTCAATAAATGATAGTTACTATTATTATTATTGTTACTACTATTAGGTATCTCCATAAAATCTGTGATTTTATAGTTTTCTTTATGTATGAATTTCAAGAGAAATTCTTTCTTTTTGGTGGTATTTTGGACAAATGTTAATTTTTGCTTTGATAAAAGTTCTATCTGTTATATAGATTTACAAAATCTTTTGACAAACATGTTAAGAAAAAATTTCTTAGAGCATAATAAATTTCAGAAGTCTGAAAAAATATGAGCGTTACTATAAAACAATGAATGCCAATAAAATTTTAAAGAGTGAAAGACATATTTCTGTTCTGTAACTAATGCGAGTATCACGTGAAAATTGTCAAGTTTTGATTATTGAAAACTATATAAGTGAAAAGTGTTTTTGAAGATGAATGTAGATGATGAAATTTCATTGTCCCTGAGGCCATACATTAAAATTTCAAGACATCACTGGGATAATGTGGTAAGTAGCAAGTTCCTACTGCTTCTTTGTGGGGGGGGGGAACAAATCTTTGTTGAAAACGGTAAAGGAAAATAAAGTAAAAAATAAAATTATTTGGTTGTGAAATATAAGACACAACTGACTTAATGTTAGGCCATTACTCTAACCCCATTCTCAATAGATCAGAATTCGGTTAGAGGAAGGTAGTGGTGCCGATGATAGTTACTATCCAAAGTTTTGGACTCTCACATCACTTTTTAATATCAAATAATTTTCTAGATACCTTTTGATTATACTATTTATTTTAAAAGAAAATTGTCATTAATGATTATAAAAATTACATTTATGTAAGCAGAATATACAACTTATTTTTCTGATAGAGCTTACATGATAAAACAAGTAAATTCATGAACTACTTGCTCTAATTTTGTAAACCGCCATGGGTTTGTGGCTTAGAGGCTGGGAGTTATTGGTGCAGAGGAAAGACCTGTACCAGGGTAACTTGGCAGAAAAAAAAACTGGGTGGTTGTAAGCCAGGATCATCTAACATACTGAGCAAGTGACTTTGATTGAGATTTTAGAGTTTAGTTTTTACCATTTATATGTTTTGTTTTGTTTTGTTTTTTAGTAATTTTCTGGTATGCTCCTCTAATCCAGTTGAGTAGAATTCTTTGACAAGGGGAACAATCTTTTGCTTTGGTGTAAGAATCAATCAAAATCTAAAAGGATAGGTATTATTATATAAATTAGAATATTAGCTATAAAGGGTAGAGATCTCTCTCTCTCTCTCTTTGGAATTCTGGAGTTAAATGTATGTTTTATCAGCTTTTGGAGTACATGTGACAGGGGATAAATATTTAACTTGCTAATTTCTTTGAGCTGTATAGACATCGCTCCAGTGAAGAGCCCATTCAACATAAAAATACATTTATACAGAATATTTTATTATATTTTTATTAATTTGAGTGATCCTTTGTTATGCTAAAATTTATAAGTACTGGAAACCTATTTAGTGATTTTTAAATCTTGAGGTTTGGGCTTCTTTAAGCTTCAACAATATATTCCAAATATAAATGAAAATATTATTGAGGAAATGGGTATACATTTCAGAGAAATTGCTATTAATATATGAACAAGTAATTGGACATATATGTGTTTGGCCACAGTTTAGTAGTGAATACATTTGTGGTAAACATGAAGCAAATTCTAGAGAAAGACCCTCAAAGGAATGTCATTCACTTTTTGGAGAGTAAGGCCTTTTAACTCATGAGAATTAGGACAAGAATTAACTACTCTGGATGAGGTACTGACATTTCAGATGTGGAGTTTAAGCTTTCACTTCTCTTTCCTTTCTTCCTCTCTTCAGTTAAATGATTGTGTACTTTAAAAACACAACATCTATAATTTAAAAAACATTTTAAAAATGTCTTGCTTTTTCATCCTGAGTTCGGTGAAAAATATGGCATTTAGAAATATAATCATCATTTTGTCTTTTATACAAATTCATATAAATTATGTAATTTTGCAGAAAGTAGAAAAAAAGCAGGAGAAAACCAAAATAAAATTTAACATTTTTTCCCTTTTTTCCAACATATTGCTAGAAAAAATTGAGTCAGAATAACTCACACCTTAGATTTTATGGTGCTCTCTCGCGTATTGATTTTTTTTTTTTTTAGTTATTGAACTGAACCTTAACCTTATTTTTCTCATCAATACATACGTACATGCAGTGAAAGTTAACTAGGTAGAAAACAAAGATATAAAATTGAATGAGATTTATGTCCTATAGCATGGGATCCTGGAAAAGTCTCAAAGTCTCTAAGTATCAGTTTTCTCTTTTATAAAATGGGGATAAAGTCTGTCTCTGCTATCTCACACTGAGAGAATTAAATTAGAAAACACTTTGTGGGCTAAAAAAGCACTGTAAAAACATAAACTATTTTTGACATCTGACTGTGGTAATGATGTAACAATGTGCTACGGGATGCAAAGATACATAAATTATGGTCCTGTTCCTCTGGAAGTTCATAGTCCAGTAAGAAGGTCCATAACAACACCAAGCTATACATGATGCACTTCAAATGACCAGGAAAGGTGACTATAGGAGTAAAGGACATCAGAGGAAGAGATCACTTCTGTTTAGGAAGCTTATGACAGGAAGCTTATGGTGATGTTAAACCATGCTTGACAGATATTTGAATGCTTACCATGTACTCATATTACTTAGGCCAATACTGTCTAAGAGATTTACATTGATTGCCTCATTTAATTATTAAGAATTTAATCAAGCTAGCACTATTTTTATCTCCACCTAACCAATAGGAAACTGAGATTCAGAGAGGTAAAGTGACTTTCCAAACTGACACAGTAAATTGCAGAGTTGACCTTTGAAAGCACATATCTCCAGACATCATGACTCCAGTCACCACGATAAGGCATTAAAAAACAGAAACCAGTGCTTAAACAGGGCCTAGAAAATAGTGGTCTCCATCACATTTTTTTCTTTCCTTCATGTGTACAGTCCGTCACTTTTGCTGTGTCTTTACACTTTCTCCCCCATAAAAGGCAGGATGGACATCCTTAAACCTTGATTCCAATTTCAGCCTGTGGCTTGTGTGAGCCAATAGTATGAGATGAATGTTGTGCCATTTCTGAGGCTAGGCTTCAAAAAAACCTTGCACGTTTCTGTTTGCTCTCTCATGCGTCTGCCATTGCCATGAGGAGAACTGCTATTTCACTGTTCCCAAAGGAGAGTGAGAGAAGTATGGAGCAAAGATGCCACACAACCAAGCCAGCCTAGAAGACAACCCACAGCCAACCCAGAGATGCATGAGTGAGCCTAGCTAATATCAATTAGCATATTCGTAAACTATGATAATAGATGGTCTTTATTTGAAGTCACTCAATTATATGGGTGTGTTAAGTTGCAGTAGCTAAGTGAAACAAGGCAAAAACGTTTTTAGTATGTAAACTTTTATACTATAAAAGTAATATTTTTAAAAAATTGAAAATAAAAAATGTTTCAAGAAGAGAGAAAAATAAACTGTTAAATTCCACTATACTGAAGTAAATATTATGATATAAAAGTATAATGCATACATACTATTTTCTATATATCAGGCATTCTTCAAAAACTTAATGTGTATTAAAGCATTTAGTTTGTACAGTTTTGTACAAATTACTAAGTAAATTTTAAATATGGGAAAATTGAGTCATAAAAAGTTTAAGCAACACGGATAATATGACTCAAAACTTGGATTTAAACCCAGAAAGAATGGCTCCAGCAGCAATGTCTTTAAAGCACTTCATTAAATGGCTTCTCTGACTAGCTTAGACACTGTGTTTCTTTCTAGTCTGTATTACTGCCCCTTGACCTTTGTTTATTACTATACTACGTAGGATGTAGGTGGATGAAATGCATTCCAGGGAAAGACAACAAAATGAGCAAAGGACCGACGCAGAGCCAGAGATAACGACTTTGGTTGTATAAAAAAGACTGAGTTTACCAGTTTTCCAGGAGCTAAGCTGATGAACTCATTCAGTTCATCAGAAAGATTTATCTCATTATTAAAAATAAATATATTTTTTGGTTTAATTGCCATTTCACTTTTATTCAGTATTCAAGATTTTTTAAGCCATGGGATTTGAGAATGAAGTTTCTTTTCAGAGAAAAGGTGTCTCTAGTGACAAAGACAAATAAAACTTGGAATGACAACTATGGAACTGAAGACACTTGTACATTCAAGTGTTTATGCATTTCTGCACACAGCCCGCTTCAAGTTTTGTTTATGTCAGTCGGGCACTGTTCAGGAACAGTCTACTGTGCAGGTGGCAAAATTACATATTAGGACAGCATCGCATTCTTTGACACTACTGTGAGAATGAGTTATATGAATGTCCTGTCCTACATACTACATTGCTATAAGCAAGAAAAAGGCAAGCAGCAAAGATCCAACTTTGGATAATTATTGTTTGTAGTATAGGAGAATAATTCATTGACACTCTCAGGTATCTCTAAAGGCTATATTCTCCTTGGTTTCTCTGTGTGCTGTGGAGTACAATTTTATGCTTTTGTGCAAAAAGGAGCTGACTCCTTATGCTTAAAACCTAAGCCTTGCTCTTTTGAGCTATATGAGGATGATCATGGGCATCCTGATGTAAAATAGCCTTTTATTGTCTGTCCTTGGTTTCATGTAGGTTAATGCCATACCTTCAAACAAAAAAAATTAAAATTAAAAAAAAAAAAGTCATCCCCTGAAAAAGTGCCTGAGGGAGAAGAGACAGCTGTGTATATCCAGATTTAGCTTTAACTGCTACCTCTCACCTAATCACTTTTGGCAGCTTGTCTTCTAAGCTAAAATCTGTATAGGAAATTTTAGGTTGGCCTAAAATCACAGCCTCTAAACTTAACCAGTTGCTGCCCACCAAAGGCTCACGGGCAAATGGAATCAACTAATATGGCTATTCTAGAATTTCTCATCTGTGAACCTCGAAGTTACATTTTCTGATGTGGTCCATCTGTCATATACCGCTGCTCAGGAATAGGCTGGCTGTAATATTGAACAATGTGAATTTAATGAATAGTTTAAAAAATATCTATTCTGGGATGTTTTCTAGTTTTTTTTTTTTTAAAGAAGCTCAGGGACAAGTGAGAAGTCAACCACCAAAATTACATACACTATGGTAATTGCTGTGATGGAATCATGGCTATAGGAACTCATGATATTATGGCCTTGCAATTCAAAATGTGGTCCATAGGCCTGCATATTAGCATCATCAAGAGATGCTTAAAAATGTTACAACAATCAATCTGCAGGTAATTAACCAGATCCTCAGGTGATTTGTATGCATATTAAAGTTTGAGAAACATTCCTTTAGATCAATATTTCTCCAGCTTTGCTCATGTTGGAAAACCTGGAAGCTTTTAAAAATTCTGATGTTTAGTCTGTTCAAGCGCTATTGAATCAGAATCTCTGCTAACAGGTCCCAGCCTCAGTATTTCTTTTCAACTCTCTACCTCCACCCAGATGATTTCATTATTGGTGCTGCCAACTCTGAGAGCCAGTAATCTTAAAAAGAATTTTCTAGTTAGCATCTATACCTGTTTTTTTAGAAATGCATGTTATTCAATTGAAGACACTGTTGCCCACCCAGCAACTAATCTTTCCACTTTGTTGCTAATCCCTGGAAAGCTTCCCAGTGTCTGTTTTCCAGGAATTAGAGGCCTAAGGACTAAATTTCATTTATGCTCTAAATCAGTCCTGGTAATTCCATTCCTCTACCAGTGACTTCCTTAAAAATTGACATATGGTATACTTCTGACCAAAATGAAAGGAGAGATATGGGTTCCAGTAAATCATTCTTCACTTTTAAGGAGGAGTGTCAGGAAGGAATGCATTCTATGTGCTTTTTCCAACCTTTACATATTTTTTTGTGTTATACCTGAGCCACTGCGATAGCTCATGACCATGAGAATGAGACCATACTTGCAGGGAGAGGGATTCAAGAAGAAAGTAGGAAAGCTACGGAATTATAGTTGACCTGCTAAATTAACCAAAACTGATAACTGTCTCTGATCCTTTATCTGAAATAAATTTTCTTATTTGTTAAGATATTTTTAGCTGAGTCTTCTCTTACTTTTTGCTGAAAGCAATCTAATAGATAATCTTTATCTCAAAAATCGAGAATAATATTATATGGTATGAAAAATTTTAGAATCACAACATGAACCATACTTTCAATATTGAAAAGAACCCTAAATACTATCCATTTTAACTACTTAAGTAGTCTCTGGACAGCACTGAACTAGGTCTTGCCTCTAGCAGATTTAGAAAACTTGCTGATTTGGTATTTTTGCAAGACTTCTTATTTTTTGCCTCCTACTTGACAGATGAGGAACATGCAGAGAAATAGATTGTTTCTGCCTGAAGGAGCACAAAATGCACTGCTCATAGACATATTTTTATGCACAAGGCATGTATGTGCCTGTGAAGAGCATTGCTTATTTGAAAATGGACGAACAATGGGAAGTCTGGAAAAAGTTGTCCTTGAGATTTTTTTTTTGTGGGGGGGGGCAGAGGGAAGTTGCCTCCCTTTTATGTGGAATCCAAATCTAGAAATATACTTAGGAGAGACTTGTAAATTTAAATTTAATAATATTGTTATACTTTCCAATTGGTTTTAATTAAATTAGAAAAAAAAATGCTTGTAGTCTGGTTCCAAAGTTACTTGTGATCATTGTCTCATTGTCGCTGCTATGGTGATGTGAAATCCAGCATTGCCCCAGCATCATGAAGAAGGAGAAGGAGGAGGCGGGTAGTAGACAGTGGCATTGTGTGTTGTCCCTCGATTCTTCCCCACCAACACAGCAAAGAATTACAGGTCATCGAGACTGAGAAAAAGAAAGATTTATTGAAAGTACGTTTTAGGAAGAGAAGAGCTGCACTAAGGAAGGCTGTAGCCCTGTGGAGTTCAGGAGATGAAGAGATAACATAGTACACCCCAAAGGGAGGGGCAGGTTTCCAGCCAGGAGGCTGTAAAATGCAGAAATGGGAAGGTCTGTTTATATTTGGGCTGTGAAGGTAGAGCCTAGATGATCCCTATGAGGTCACCTTGACTGACAGTTGGCTGCTACATAACAATTTGCCTATGCTTACCAAGAATTCAGTCCATTATAATTAGATTCATGAACTTCTAGGCATAGTCATGATATTATAATGATGGTATAATGAGGCTGAAGTTAGGGGCAGTACTTTCTGCACATATGTTTTTAGCTGGTTTAGTCAGCAGCTTTTATGGCCTTCATGCTCTAGGATTTGGGGTAATTTATAACCCTAAAAGACAGGTATTTCTGGGAGATCCTTAAGGAAGATCTTCAAGGGAAGTTTCTTTGGTTACAGAGCTGGGCCTTGTCTTCTGTCGCTCATGCCTGACTAACTACCTAACATCATGAGGGCAGATATTTTAATTTGTTTCATTCATTGCAGTATGCCCAGTGCCTAGAACAGTGCCTGACACATAATAAGTACTCACATTTATTGGTTGAAAAAAAATGAATGAATAACTTCCTTAGTCACTATTGTATTTCAGTTTCTAGCTTAGTTGATACCTGAAGGAGAGCACATGCTTAGTAATTGTTAAATACCTTAATGAATAAGTGAACATCAATTATATATGAAAGCAGATGTTAGAAAGAATTAGGAGTGGATATTTGGTAATATATTTTACTTGATTATTTTTATTAGCTTTATACTAAACTCTTTAAGTCTATATTTATTCTGGGTTCACCCAAGAAAATAATAAGTTCCTGTGAAAAATACCATAAGTGCAACCACTTTAAAATGGAATTAGAACTACCATTCCAGAGGAATTGTCTTGCATGCCTCACTCCTCCAAGCTTTGGAATGTTTGAACTGGAAAAAATAACCTTTTGACTGTGCCAGGGCAGCATCATCTTCTAAATAACTGTAAAGATAACAGGAAAGCAGATCTCCTGACTGACGATAGAACTGAAAATTAATGACATTCTTTAGAATTAGCACCACCATGTATAGCTAAAGAATACATTAGCTTATTTGCACCTATAGCAATTTCTTCCTTGGTCTATTAACACTAATAGAAATTCCTTCCTTACATTCATGTAATTATTCTCCTTCCCTTTCTCAGAAAAACCTTTTACCTTCAACCCATAATCAGAACACTAAGTAGGTTGCCATCTGAATCAGTGCTTCCCAGAATTGCAATTCTTTTAGATCTCAAATGAATACTTGTTTCCTTTCACCTTGGCCTTTTATTTTTAGGTATTGTTCCTAATAGTTTCTCTTATTAGGTTATTTGCAGGTTGGCTTTTCTAAAGCTTACCCACTTACCAGATAGACAATTACCATCTTTTGTGTTTCCATCACTTCATGATCTGGCCATTTACTCCTGGTTGTCTTCTGAGGCTTTCAGATGTCTAGTCCCAGGAGGGGCAGAAAAGAAGCTGCTGAAGCAAAACTGAAGGAGACAAATAAATGCTAAAGAGACTATCACACCATCCACCTGAGTCCAGAAAAGCATTCTTCACTCTTAAAGAGAAGCATCAGGAAGGAATACATCCTATGTGCCTTTTCCAGCCTTTACATGTTTTTTGTGTGTGTGTGTGTTATACTGAGCCACTCACTGTAATAGTCCATGACTATGAGACTGAGACCATACTTGCAGGGAGAAGGATTCAGGCAGAAAGTAGGAAAGCCACTGTGATAGGGTTGACATGAATTAACCAAGACTGATAACTGCCTCTGATCCCTTATCTGAAACAAAGTGATTTTCTGGGCTCATCTCTAAGATGATACAGAGAAAGAGAAAGAAGATTCCCAATTGCCCTAATTAAGCATAAGCCCACAGTATTAGATTTTGGGGCTTCTTTTTTTTTTTTTTAACTTAGTGCGGAATTGATGGCTTTTCCTCATGACCTGCAACATGGCCTGCATTTACCAAGTCTCCTGTCTTGTTCCCTCAAGTCAATGGAATGGCTATTTTGGGTGGGAGTTGGACATATGGCCTCGAGCCCAGAAGAGCCTCTCAAGCCTACTCTGTCCCTTTCAAATGCAAATAAAATTTTATTGAGAACTAACTGGCTGAGGATCATATAAAATTTAAACTCGAAGATATTTTATTTTCCTCAAGAAACTTGTAACCTAAATTTAGAACAATAACTGATGAAACAAACATTTAAAAATATTTAAAGAGAAAAAAATCTTCTTTTTTATTTGTTAATAAACAAAAGCCAACTAAATAAATTTGAAGATCTAATTGGTTGTATTAAACAATTTATAAATTGGGCAGCATCCATCATTTAGCACCCTGAAGTGCTGTACAGAAAGGAAGGTTTTTATAGGAGGATGGGTGGGGCAAGGAAGTCATTAACAAAAGAAAAAAAATTATTTTTAGACCAGTGTATCTTTCTTGGAGAGAGAAGAGAATGCTAGGACTTGTTTGTTTATATTATGCAGATTGCCTCTTATTTCTGTGGGGGATAGAGAGGGCCCTCAGATTACCTCTTTGGTATTGATCTGAAAATTACAGACTGGTTGATTAAGAGTATGCTTCTAGGAGAGGTTGAAACAGCACTTTGTTCAGGTATTAAATCTGGGTTTGATATCATTCATGGGCTTTACCATTTTGGGCCTGTGGTTTTCTTTTTAAACACATTTTAGGTTTCTTTAATCTTTTCTAATGTGTGCGTGCATGTGTGTGTGTTGTGTGTACTTTGTTCAGTCTTTGATTTTTAATGTCTTATCTACTTTTCTACTTTATTTTTATTAGTTGTCCTTTTTTAAAACAATACTAAACCATGTTTCTTAAGTTGTCATCAGTATTTATTTTGAAGATTCTTCTCTTCTAGAGTTTATGTTATAGAGCAGAGCATTCATAAACATTTGCTTAAAGGCCACAATAGTAAATATTTTTGACTTTGTTGGTGAAGACGCAAAATTGAGCCTATTATGTAGTTTTTTATATAACTTTTAAAAACGTAAAAACTATTCTTAGTTCACTGGGCAATAGACTATTGGCTGGATTTGGCTCAAGGACTTATAATTTGCTAGCCTGATAAATGAAAAGGGTAATGAACTTGAATTACTGTAATGAATAAATGTAATCTGCACAGCTGCCTGTGATAATGTATTATGGTTCTTTTATAAAATGGGGCTATTTTTATAAAATGGTCTGCTTAACCTGGAGATATAATTGGTTACAAGATAGAAAAGTACTTTATAAACATAGAAGTGAAGGGTGTGTAACAGCAAAAATAAAGTCTTAATTATGGTTTAAACCAAGGAGACCTTAGCAGAAAGAAAGTGACTTATTGCTTGGGGCAGATGGTAAAATTATAACAGAAAACAGAAGGAAAGCAGAGTTACTCAACTTCATTTATGTTTTACCTTCTCTGTTGAACAGATAAGATCGAAAAAATCCAGGCTAAGTAAAGTATATTTAGGTCTTTCTAAAACTTCCTGAATGACCAAATTCAAAGTAATAAAGGCATATTATCAAGAGCAGTGAACTCTAGTGATATTATCAAGAGCAGTGAACTCTAGTGACACTTCAAACCTCTTCCTTCAACTTAGTCCTTGTCAAAATATTTACTTGAAATTTAAAGTTCCCAATTTCAGGTTTTTCTGTCTTTAAAGAGAAACCACAGGTCCAAAAATGGAGTCACTTGTGCTAAAACAGATGGTACCCAACCTAAATTTAATACCTAACTTAATTGAAGTTTCAGTCTTCTCAGGAATGTAATCTTAATGGGTCAGTCTGATATTTTCTGGTCAGTACCAATCAGATAATCTGTCATGTGAGCTCTCTCTATTCTCCCCAAAAAGCTACAGAAATATGCCTGATAAGACACCCTCACCACCACTTCCACTAAGAGAAGGAATCTTACCTGAAACAATTCTTTTTTTTTTTCTTTGTTAATAACACTCTTGTCCTGCCCAAACCTGCCCGATTTCTTACTATGAAAGCCTCTCATATTGCATATTTTCTCAAGGCTTCTCTTGATTTGCTGGGTGAGATGCTTTCTGATTCATGAATTGCTCAATAAAAATAATTACATCTTCAAATTTACTCAATTAAATTTTTGTTTTTTTAACACAATTTTATAAATACCCTGAAAGTTGGAAAAACTAAATGACCTGTAAGATTTTTCCAGCTCTAAAATCCAACAGTTTAAATACTTTTTAAAAACAAAAACAAAAACAAAACAAAACAAAACTTCCTTGTATCTGAGCTAAAATCTATTCTGAAAAAGATGTTTAAGTATTTGAAAGTAGCTATGATCTACTATGTCATTTATTGTCTATAATAAATGAACGTTCAGAAGAAAAATTTAAGATATATCTCCTGTCCTACACTTGAGCAGATTTTGTTTGCAGTACCCAATCCTAAGAATTTACATTGTTCCTACTTAAACACCATCTCTTTTACTTCTATCAGTAGGTAGGCAGACCTGTCAAGATTGTTTTGAATCACAATTCTGTTACTAATAAAGATACCCAGAGAAGTAAATGTTTATCTAAGGTAAGAAAATAACTTAATGATAGAGGACAGTGTACTTATTAATTGAACTTACATCTAGAGGAATTAAATTGTTTATGACTAATTATGGAGCTCACATATACAATCAATTGGCAAAAATTGAAGTATTTGAGAATCAATTTTAATTCAATACAAGGAAATTGTTCTTGCTTTTTATCAATAGGTACTTTCCAAGAAAAGAAAATACCATACATGGTTCTTCTCTAATGTAATAAAAGTGGTATTGGTTATAACTTATGATACTTAGTTTCTAACATTAGCTCTAAAAGACCTGGGTCTCCTTTATTTGTTCTCTAGAAGAAAAAAAAGTTAAAAGAGTTGAGTCTTCTATATCGTAAATACATTGTTCAGTCTTGCTTTTATTTGGTGAGTTCAAATAGACAGTAGAGGCCAGCTGAAAGTCTGGCTCATTGTGTTGGCCAAACAGCTTCCTGTTAGGATTCTAAATTACCTTTCTAGCCTAAAAGCAAACCCTTTGTTCTTTTCAAAAACCCATTATACAGTTGCAGTTTGTTTAAAGGCTGGTGACTATTATAGTAATTAAAACACTGCAGAAAGGAGAAAAATTTTCCTAAGAAAGAAGAAAAAAGTGAAGACAAGCTAGTAGCGTTAGGATAAATGAAAAATTTGCTCTTCTACCCCTAATTAAGAAAGCGTAAAGTAGGCCAGCATTACATTTGCATGACAAAGAAAGCAATGCAAATAGAAATTGGCTTCAGATTAATCTCCATTTGAGATTCAAAGTTTAAAGAAGAATATATAACAGGAAACATTTTAACATTAGTCTGGCAGGAATTTGTGGTCTTCAAGGCTTAATTCTCCAGGAGAAACAGGTGTACTCACATTCAGACCTGCAGGACCTTATAACACCGTTCATTTATCTTTGCTCTCACATATGTAAACCATCTTCCTTTTTACTCTGACTTTGTAGTTTCAACGTAAAGAATATGTTGCTGCTGATATATGAGCTAATTTTTACTCATCATAGGCTTCCAAAGTGGCTGTACCGGTATCGAAGTACAGAAACAATATAATATTGCTGGCATATTTAGTTAGTGTCTGGTGCAGACAGAGGTTAATGTTATATAGCTAGTCATTTTTTCCTTATGGGATACTACTTTATTATCATCTGGTGAATCTTACACCATTTCTGCTCGTGTAGTCTGTGAACCAGTGCTGGTCCCCAAGCTACTGGTCTACATACAGCAAGAGAAGTTAAAAAATTGAGAGCAAATATTTATAGATGTATCACAAAATCTCAGTGGTTTTATTTCTAATAATATAACAATTTTTAAAATGGAGCATGTCTTTGTATATTTTTGTTTTTATTTCACATTCCTAGTACTTTATTTTTATTGTATTTTAAAAAATTGCTAAACATGGAGTAAATTTTTAAAAATAATCTTTTATTATAGATCTCTCGAGATGCCCTGCCTTAACTATCATAGATTTAAAGTTCAATCTCTTCTTTTTTACTCAACAAAATCTTAGCAAAGATTTATTTATTCAAACTATATGTATATACATTTTTGATAGATTGGTTCATAATTTGCACTGGAAAAATAACAAAAGCAATAGTAACAATGACAACCACAATTACAATCATTGCTATTAATATTATAATTTGTATTGTATTAAAATTAATGGGCACCTGCAAGAAGTTAAGGGGCTCCTCTCATTAAATAATCCCAGATTATCTGAAGAAGTTCTTATTATTTCTACTTTACAAATGAGGAAACTGAGACTCAGAGAGTTAAATAATGTATGATTTTCAAAAGTTAAAATGCATGTCTCTCATACAGATATAAGTAGCTGTTAAAGATTTTTTGAACACTTGTTAATAAGAGAACCAGTAGAATGATAAAGTTAATAATCAAGAGACCAAGGTAAATAAAGTCAATGAAAGGGTATTGAAATAAGATTATAAAAATAGATAAAAAACTAGTTAATGTCTTATAAGATTGTAGGCCAAGGCTGATATAATTTGGAAGTCATTTCTACTAAACAAAAATTATTTTCTTTTTGATAAAATTTTTTTTAATATGTTGACCTTCTATGAACTCAAATCTACTTTTCAGAATATGAGCTGCAATTGAAAATCCAATTTGGCAATTAGAAGCCAAAAGAAGAGCTAACCCTTATGCAGATCTGCTGTATTTAAGAGCAGAAGACTTCCCTTCTTTCCTTCTAGGTTCTTTGGCTGGTCTAATAATTAAATTTACATAAGACAGATTAACAGGAGAAAACAAATTTAATTTTACATGTACAGGAGCCCCATAAAATATAAGACAAAAAAAAAATGACTAAAGTAGGCAGATTTTAAACATTTTAGACAAGAAAACAATGTTTGTGAGAAATTGACAAGACAAAGGGTTTTGGGTTTGGGGTAATATATTAGTGAATAAATAATAACGTTTGTTTATACAGCCTTCTAAACCCTAAATTTCCTATTTCTGGCAATAAGAATGTGTTCTACCTTCCTAGTACAGAGAGAGTACTTTTCACATGGAAAATTTATTTTCAGTTTTCATGGGAAATTTATTTTCACATGGGAAATTTATTTTCAGTTTCAGTTTTCTTAAGAAACTTTTATTCAAAATAACCAATATGCCAAAGTAGCATATTTTGGGGTGGCATATTATGCTCTTCTGCATGGGCAGTGCTCCAGTATGACATTAAAAGGATGGGCAGTCATCTTTTTCTTTTATTTTCAAATTTTACATACTTTACTGAAACAAAAAGTTTTATTTAAAAATCTTTCTGTTACTGACAGATTTGAAACCATGTTCTTTCTGTTTCATATGACCTCTTTAACTTGTCTGTCAGCTCACTAATAGAGGGTTACTGTGAAACTGGCCATAGGATCTGCTGTCATTTTTCCTTTTGCTAGTATGCATAATACAATATTGTGCTGCTGGGTATCCCCACAACAAATGCTAGTACCCATGCGATAAAAATTCAAATATGGGAGAATTTATTTTTATTTCTATCTCTATAGAATCTATAGTAATGATTACATTTTAAAAAACATACAGAAGATAGTTATGCGAATAGACTTATTTATTTATTTACTTACATATTTTATTTATTTACAATTTATTATGGTGACATTGATTAACAAAGATCCTTTTTTCTTACAGTTTGAAGGATTTAGAATCTTTTTAAGAAAGAATGTTTTTCTCCCTTGAACTTTATAATGGCCTATAGAAAATGCTATAAATTTAGCTCATTCTGCTTCTTAGGTTTTTTTTTTTTTTTTTTTTTAAATAGGTTACTTGTCTTCACTGAGCTTTATTTCTAAATAAAAAAAAAAAAAAAAAACATTATCATCCTCTTCTATGTGTTATTGTGAGCCTGAAAAAATATTTTGCATGTAATTGGTCTGACCCCTAGCCAACATTTTATCCTGTGGACAGAATTCGTGTTCCAAGTTTTGGTCCTGAGAATATAATTGTTATATATATAGGACCACTTCATAACTAAATGACCATTTTGTATAAAAAAATTCTAACTCTTAGAGAGATAGAATTGTAACTAAAATAAAACCTTTATTGCCTTTGAATAATTAGGATATTAATTGTTAGTCACTGCTTTGACTTTGTAAGAAATTTGAAAAGTACATTTGGACTCAGGGAGTTATTTCCTGATGTCTAACATTAGTTGAGATGCATTTTACTAAATCAAATATTCAAATTTAAAATTTTGTGCTAATATTAGAGCTGTGAAAAACAAATTGTTCCTTAAAGTACCCCCTAAAAGTATTGGAAAAGTACTGGAAAAAGCTATCATAAATCTGAAAACACTTTTTTAAAAAATGGACTTTGACCAAAATGCTGGAATTTGTTCTTATGGTACACATCCATTAGAAACAAAATCAATGACTTTAAAAAATATATAATTATCTCACATTATGGAAAAAAATTAAGTAAATCATAGACAATTTTACTTCAGTGTGTTGCTGATTTCTAATTAAATCCAATTAGAACATATTTATTTTATCACATGCCGTTTGTTTCTGCACTATCCTTATTTCAGAGCATTATATGTTCATAATTCTAAATCCTATATTATAAAAACTGTAAGGCTGATATTTAGATTGTTTTTGGTTATAGAAAAGAATAAGGCAAAAAGATTATTATTTTTTTTGTCCGAGCTGATGAGTATTATATATGAAGAATAGGCCTATATTAATGGCTCTGTCAGTAATTCTATAGCTGTGCCTTTGAAGCAGGCACCACTTCCTTGCATGCATGAGAAGCTGTATTTTATGTTTCCTCTCTTGACAATGGTTTTATTATAACTGGGTTGCTAATAACTCCCTAAAGCAAGCTAGTTTTGCTGAGCAATACAGTTTGACAAATGCATATTAGTAAAAGCTATACTCTTAAGATTTACTTGACTGAAGTGTCTCATTGATTGTCATTAATTATCATGTTTATTCACAAACAAGTTTCTATGTTCACTTGTCACTTCAGCAATTTAGATATTGATTGAATCCATTTGGACATATAATACCCAAACTGAAACTCTCTTGAAAACTTGTCAAAAAGTACAATAGATTATACTGACAATCAACAGAACAGAACAAAACAGCATTAGACTTAAGTAGTTAATCATTTCTAGAGAAGAAAATGCACTGGATTACATAAGTTATGAACCAGAGGAACACAAGGTGGTAGCCAGTGGAAGGCATTAGTATACATCTTGAGATGTAAAATAGGCACATTGGTTGTCAGTTGCCATTCTTTTGAAAACTTCCCTTAAATCTCAAAGAACAAAAAAATATACTGACACCTGTTAAGCCTCAGGCATGGGGTTGCATGCCTTGTAGGGTAATACCCTGTCAGCATTAGTTTTTAGCAAGAACCTGGTTCTGTCAATAAGCATTTCTCAAATGGCATTGCTCACCACAGCAGCAAGGTGGTAAAAGCAGTGGATGAAATGTTGGGAGCCATTCTTGATGAATGCCCTGCAGACAGGGTTGGAGTTGCCTGCAAGCTAGAAGTTTGCAGAGCAGGTGAGCTCGATAATGGATAGCTTGTTACTGAAGGAGGAAGTTTGGCTTAATAGATAGCTTGTTAGTGAAAAGAGTTGAATGTTCCTTGCCCCAGGGAATAAGAGACAAAACAGGAACAAGGTTGTTTTGAGAGAACTTAGGTAAAGGTCAGCAATCATTTGCATATGTGTGGGTGTTGCTTCTCGTGCTCTTTCCAAGGGTATATATATATGCACTGCTAAATAAACTCCACGGGTAGTATTCACTGTTAGCCCTCCCGACTCTGTCTCTCAGTCTCTCTCTCTCTATCTTCTCTCTCTCTTTTTGCCAATACTCACTCCCCTTCTGGGGAACTGTTCAATCTTAGCCGGCTGGCTCTGGCAGTGAAACTCACAAAACTCATGTTATGCCCCAGCCTCTGTTGCTTAACTCTTATTAGGACCTTGGGCAAGATATTTGGTGAATTTTACCTCAGTATAAAACACTAACTGACCATGGCACACCATTGTAAAGCAAAATTTCCTAGAGGCTAAAGGTGTGAAAAATAGTGTCTTAATAATCAAAGAATACAGCTATTCCTTTGAGCTTTAATTACCTGTAAATGGAGAAGACTGGGTTAAATCAGTAATCATTTAACATAAATTCCTTGAATATTAGTAGGTATAGTGTTAACAATAAAATTTTACAGCACATAAGATATCTAAGAATACATAGCTAAGGATACATTTTTATGTATAATTTTTAAAAATAATAAAAGCAATATTAAATTAAATCTGTGATATCTCATTTACTCTTTATGAGTGTCTTTGTGGTTGGGTTTCTCAGCTGAGAGGATATTCATCTGAGAGAGGTAGCAGCAATTTTAGCAGTAGGACAAAGCCTGTTGGGAAAGGAACCCAATTAAAAATAAGAAGTATAAGAGGAAACAATTGCTTTGAAGACATTGTTTGCACCCATAGATCCTGCCTTAACTAAGGATAAACCAACAATGGCCAATGAATTGTATAAATTAATACCTTTCCTTTGTGCACGAACATGTTTCTATCTACAATTAAAGTGTTCTGACGAATATAGGCATCAGATATAAAAGTACATTCAACAAGATCCACATAGTGAAGATGAATTATATTTTCAAAGAGACTAGTTTTCAAACTCACTTGTCTTTCATATGTGGATTTTGCCTACTAAATTTTGAGTTATTGAGACTAGTGATAACTAGTTATCCATTTTTATATATACTGCTCCACATACAATAAACCTGGTAGACAATCATTGCTCCATAAACATTTGATGAACACATTAATTGCATGAGCTTGAATGTTTGAATAGGAAAGAGATAGAGCAAAAAAGGGGGTATAAGGTGGTGTAATTCAGTCTATCTGAAAAAAATTAAGGTATATCCAAAATATAATATATTAGCCAGCATTTTCCAAAATGCAATTTCAGAATCTCTAATTTCTTTGGAGGCTAATGGTGATTTTCCGAAACAAAGGATACAAGCATATTGACTAATATAGTATCTGTCATGTAGTAAATGATCAGAATATAATTTCCATGTTTGAGCTCCCAGTGGCAGATTCTTCTTGCTTTCTTGAGAGTAAAAAGAGCTCACTGGTTTGACTTGTTTTATCTCATAGTGTTTGGTTTTTAACATTCCTGAAATCTTCATTAATTACTACATGGAATATTTTTCCTTAATCTATTGAACTTCCTTTTCTGAGTTTTGACTAAATAATCTAATGCTTTGCTATTCAAGGTGCTGTTCTCCAAAATGTTACTAGTCTACCACCAGATAAAGAACTTGTGTCAAATTATAAATTAGTGCACTTCTTCTTTTATCAGGAAAAATGCCAATTGAACTAAGCAATGTGCTTGGTGATGCAGTTGATTTGTTTTATCAACTTGAGCTTCTTCATGTCAAAGACCAGTAATAAGTGATTGGTGGAACTGTACTCAAACTAGAATTAATCTATAGAACAATATATCGTTATTATCAAGAACAGCTTGGAATAGCCCAAAGACCTGAGACTAAGACCCTCCAGATCTCTATATTGCAAAGCTCTTTCTCAGTACTCAGGATCTCCAGATTCCCAGTGTAGTATGTGTATGGACATAGGTATTCAACTGCCCTCTCAAAGCTGCAGAATCACAATGGCCTTCTAAACTTTTTATAAAAGGGCATGTTTATAGGAATAATGATATAGGGTTTTCTTTATTGTACATTGAAGTTGGATTCATTTATACTATTTGTTCAACTTCCTTTGTTTAATTTTTCCAGATAAAACATTGTTAGGTAGGTCTTCTTTATCTTCAAGCCAGGCAGAATTCTTAGAAATTGTTGCCTGTGCTCTTTATAGTTCCCCTAGTAGATCAATGGTCATTTCTCCTTTAAGAGAGAAAGGTTTTTTTTTGTTTGTTTTTTGTTTTTGTTTTTGTTTTTTGTTTTTTTTGCTAGAGTAAAAGAAAATGTGCTCTCTGCTTGGGAGGAAGCTCTGAATTAAAAGCAAGAAGCCATTTTACCTTACAGTAGTAGTTTTGTCCTATACACGTGGCTCTTATATCATCTCTAGTTTTGATCTCTCAATTCCATTTATGTAAAAGTGTGATGGACAGTCTGTCCTATCTGGGTTCTCCTCCCACACTTAGGCTTTTATATCTCTTACTGTCCACTGATATGCTTAATTTTCAATGTTTGTCCATTTATTTTACACTACCTAAAGATAAACCTTCACCTTCAAATTCATTCAGGTAGGTGAAATATATAATGCGTTATGAAATAGTAAAGGAGGAAAATAGTCTTATGGCTCTAATTTTTTTATATATTTCAAATTTGAAAATGACTATGCCTGATTAAACATGTTTTTTTGAGAAAGGTAATAAGAATCATAATAATCATTTATTAAATGATTTTTCTCTGCCAGTACCTTGCTGAATGCATGGCTTATGTCATGTAAATTAATATTCAGAACAACCTTATGATGTGAGTTTTATTATTGTCTTTTCTCAAATGAGAAAACTGAAATTCAGAGGTTAGATAACTTGCCTACATTTATTGAGCAAGTGCAAATCAAAGCTAGGGTTTAAGCTTATGTCTTTTAAAGTCTCAGGTCAATATTCTAAAATATTAACCTACAATATCTACCAATGACATAAAATGAGCAAATGAGATATGCATTTCCTTAGCTATTTTCACAAATGTAACATTCTCTATTTTGTTCTGAATTTACAGCCTGGTATTTTCTGAAAAATCCTATAGTTAGGAGGTACTTCAAGTCTCTGTCTAAATATGTCTCCAACTGAATGATCTAACATTAAAAAGCATTACTGTGGACTCAAGGTAGAACACTCAATCATTGTACAACAACTCAATCATTGCACAACAAAAAATGAGGACAAATATGTATTCAATGCAAAGAATATTAATTAAATAGTAGACTTTATTATTTACTTGGTAGCATAATGGGAAAATAATCAATATGTTACTTTTGTGGGATATTTCACAGCTGGATAATCTCTGAAAAACAAAACTTTATAGGGATTGCACTTTTTCTGTGAACTACTAGTTAGCTATTTATAATAAATACCAGCTTAGGGATTGTGGATGGATTTCAATGTGGGATTTGGCTATCAAGCATATGCAGGGCTTCCTTTTCCTCATCTTCTTTCCAGGCCTTGGTGCCATATTGAGAACTTATAATTAGGTCCTAATGCCAAACCTGCCAAGAATTTATTTTAAATTTCTGTGCTTTGCTATCTCAGCTGTTTCTAAGTACATATTTCCAAGTTGTAGGAAATGTGTTTTCCTGTGTTTAAGGAATTGATTTTTCTGAGTATTTCCAACTTTTTGTTTAGGCGTTTAAAAAGTTAACTGAAATGAACAAGAGAGCTTAACTTGGAGAAGCCCATCAGTGATAGTGAACATTTATCAGGCTTTTTTTTTGTTGACTTTATACTGGCCATATTTAGTGCTTGCTTCATTGAATCTTTACAATTCTACAACTTAGATACTAATGACCTCCTTTTAGGGATGAAGAAACTAACCTAGGACCATTAAATAAATTACTAGTTATTTTACCTTATGACTTGGTTTATCTGACTACAAGTCCAAACTTTTACGTACTATGGTATGCTTCTGCGAAATATATTTCAGACTTCAGTTTTTGGCTTGTCATTCATTCTTTTATTTCTGGAGGGAGTTAGTATTGTCTCTGTTTTGTGAATGTAGTATCTCAAATCTTTTTCAAGATTATGTGACCTGCTCAAGATCATGTATCTGAGATATGAGAGAGTTGCAACTTAATTATTTCCAACTTTTAAAATCATTGTATATTATATAATAGCTTGTCAATTATTATATTCCTTACAGAAGTTAGTCTATATTTGAAAAGCATCATAAGAATAAGATAAAATACACATGCATGAGTTATAATTACAAAATATGTTTATATATATATACACACATACATAATAGTCTCAGTATATGAAACCATATCTATATATATCTATATATATCTATATCTATCTATCTATCTATCTATCTATATATATATATATATATATATATATATATATATATATATATATACCAAAAAAGTGCTACAGTAGCACAGGTAACCCTAAAGCCATTCAAAATTAAATAAGTTGTCATTTATTTATGTTTGAAATGCAGAGTTTAAAGAAACATGATTGGTTAATTTTAAAAACCAAGTGAGTTTGCTTATCTCTCCACAAGGAAACATAGATATTATGGATCTGGGTTCTCATGGGGTTAAGTTGGTGAGCAAACACAGTCTGCTGTGCAACAACAATCCCCTATCCTCAGCATCTAATACCAGGGTTTTTGAGAGTTCCTGGAATTTGGGCATTGCCAGGTGACTAGGGGAGTATAAGCTGGGTGGATATTCTAGAACACAGGGGCTTTGAGAGTTCCTGTCTATGTCCACAGGTGGTCACTGGTGCACTCCCTCATTCTTCCTCCATACTGCTCTCATTTTTTTTTTTTTTAAATCTCATCTTTCTTTTTGCTTTACTGCAAAGGACAACAACAACAAAAAAGAAAGAATATGTTTAAAAAATCTTTTTAGTAACTTAGGGGAAAATGTTAATTTTTCTTTCTTACTAAAATTATTTCCAATTATCACTTTTTACTGGAACTCTTTACAGTTTTCTAATTATTTGCCTATAATTTCTTTTTAATGTCCTCCCTCCTGCCTACAACAAAAGGCAAACTGAAACATATCAGAATGCGGATGTTATTTAGTGTTTCTTTTCATTCCTTTTGTTTCTTTTCTTCATGATAAAAAATGAAAGTCAGCCACCAAAATTATTTTGTGCTTTATCATTAATGTCAGTTAAGACTCTGTCAACATAACCAAAAACATTACTTATAGTGCTTTAAATATTAATGGAATGTATTGTTCCATATGTGTAGAGGAAGAGTAGACTAGATGTGCAATACCATTAGAGAACATGCTCCATTTCTCTGCTTTTCTCACTTCTATTCTTTTTCATGAATTAGCTTTGGCTTTAGCAAGACTTCTCTCGGGTACCAAGATGATTACCAGTAGCAAATGAGGCAACCAGCCCTCTGTATTTGTGTATCATAGCCCTGATTCTATAGTTCTAGCCATATGTACATAGATGTAGATATAAATAGATACTGTGGATATATCTATATATCTATATCTATATCTATACATAGACCATAGATAGATAATAAAGAATTGGATATACAAATACAGAAGTAGATAGATTATAGATGATCAACTGATACATAAGTGATAGAATTTTGTTTTTTACATCAGTATACTCTATATCTACCCTAATGTATCACACGTTGTGAGCCTTGATACATTCTTACTGCATTAATGATCAAAAAGGGCTATATTAGACTCTCGTCATACTGGACTACTTATTTCTTGCTCTCTGAATGAAATTTGAGTCCAAACTTGGAATAAGTACCTTTCCAAATTACTGAAACTAATTTGATGACTCAGACTTTATCTTCACCACATTCCAATTTTAAAGAGCTCATCATTCTACTACAGTGAATGTGTGTGTGTGTGTGTGTGTGTGTGTGTGTGTGTGTGTGTGTGTTTTGTGTATGTTAGGGGCAAAGAGAGAGATACATATTTTAATATTGAATTCAGACCATCTTGTGTTGGAAAGGACAAAAGATGAGACTTCTTTACAACTTCTCTACCAAGTGAATATTGACTTTGTATTTGATAATCCCTAACAAAGAGAATTTACCAGCTCCTGTATCTTTGAGAAAATCTGAATATTGAAAAGTTATTTCACATACTGAGTTCAAAACTATCTTACTATAACTTCTACCCATTTATTCTTCCTTTATACCAATATAGCACTTCAGTGTAGTAGAAAGAGATAAATGCTAATTAAGGGATTATTATTCTTATTGAATAGCAGAGGTTTCTATCTCTGAATCCTCATTAAAGTATCTTCGCAATTCTTCATTAACCTCCAAGGATGATCTCTTGGAGATAGAACATTTAAAAAGGCAACTCTGAAACAGAAACTGCCAAAAATATTGTAGCATAGAGACTTTCATTATTTTATTTTGGAGAATTGCTTTTACCCCACTTTCATTTCCACCTCTTTCTGGATAATAGTTAATGAGACCTCAGTGCTGTGCATACAATGGCAATTACAAACTTTCCTCAGAAGAAGGAAATCTGTAGCCTCTGCCCTAAGTTTCTGACCTATTATGATGAGGAAATTGCTATTTCTGTCTTTCTCTGTATGTCTGGTTTCTGCCGGGGTGGGGGACATGACAGGAAGCCTGCAATCAAAATCTTGTAACAGAGGCACAAGATGAACACTATTAATATTTGCTGCACACTTGTGGACTGTAAGAGGAGCTTCATAAACATTTATATCTCCTAACATAAGAGAATAATAAAGTCCCTGCTCACTAAACTGAGCAGCACTAATCTAATTTCATTACTTGCCATGGAACAATGGGGCTAAGAGGCCATTAAGGTTGTCCAAGCATGATAACTTTTCATGATAAATAACCAGAAAAAAAAGGGAGGGCTGTTCAGGGACCTGAGAATGGGAGAAAACGGTCATCACAATTGTGGACTATCACAACCTGTAAGCAGTCATCTTAGATCAACTTGTCTCCTTGCTCATGCACTATTGAAGAGTTCCACACAAAAACTCCAAAGGCTTGTGCTTGCTTTAGAGCCTCATTTATTTTTATTATGAGCAGATGGAGACAGAAGTCCTTTGAGCACTTTATTAGCATACTACCATTTGCTGAACAGCAGCCAGTAGAGCACAGAATAGAGATTCTGTCCATCTGTTTATTTGCTTCACCCTTTATTCTCCCATGGCAGAGCAAGCAATTGCAGCTTTAGTGTCAATGAACATAATAAAAGGTCTGAAATGTTTTGTAGTATTGTACTTTCATAGAGACTGTGTAATGCCGTAGAGAGTAGTTTCTGTCACATCTAAATGCATTTAGCATGTCAATATGTTGTCTTGTACAGGATACTGGTCATTTGTTTATCACCTGTAGCTAAGTATGTACCTTGTAAACTTTTCTTTTGCCCTTTCCTATTTTATGTTCTGTATATATTTTCAAGTTGCTACTTTCACTCCTTGGCCATTTTATAGGCTTCGTATGCTCTGCTTATTCAACAATACCAAGTCAGAAACATATTTTTCATCTTCAGCAGATTTTCATTGTATTTTTCAGGTGTCTATCTGTGATGAGAAATGTGTACATTTTTCTAAGGAGAATAATATAATTCCCTTAAAAACATTTTTTTTCCTGAGGTAGAAATTCTCTTATTTTTAAATAACAACTCCTGGGCTATATACATCATAAAATTGTTTTAGTGTCCAAAGAAACAATATTAACATTGGGAGTTGAGCTTCTGATCAAAAACTCAACACCAAATATTTTATATACCAGTCAAAAATATATCTGAAAAGGCATAAGATATAAGGTTGTTTGATTACCTTGGATAATTAAATGGTATTTTGATGCTTAAAATATAAGCACAGACATGTTACAAAGGTTTGTATTGTACAACAGTGTGTCAAACCTAACCTCTATTTCATAATGAATATGTCAACACATTGCTTCTCACTTTAATTAGATGAGTAGCAATGAAAACTTATACTCTGAAAAGATTTTCCTTGCTGTGCTAACCCTTCTGTGGTTGTAGCTAAAATAGCATAGGATTTCTTTTATATTTTTTTGACCTGAGGCATGATTCTTATTTATTTAAAATCCTGTGTAGATTAATAACCTCTCTGACCTGAGGTGCTTTCACATAGGGAGCCATGACTTAAAGGAGGACTTTCATATTCTTCAGGTGCCCATAAATACTAGCTGGTTATCAAATCATCTTAAAATTCTCATTGGATATGTTGGGGGTAGGGAAGAGTATAAATTTCATCTGAGTTATAAAAAATGTACTTAGATAGACTGTAGGCTATGAAATATTTTTTAGAAGGTGATTTCTTTTACTTGGGTTGACTTTTTCAAGTTTAAGAAGCAAATAGCTTCATTTCCTTAAATAATGTATTGCAAGTCAGCCAATCTTCCAGGATTCTGACACTTTGCCTCAAACTTTGACAACTGAGCCACTGAAAGACAGATATCACACTACATAAAATAAAGGACTGAAGGATTGTCCAATGTGATTTGGACAGTTAGGTTCTGGTCATTATACTCACTTGGATGAAACAATGACTGAGCATTTGTAGTGAGAATGGAAGTAGTGTCTAGCACTATAATCCTGGCAATATATATGTATATATGTGTGTGTGTGTGTGTGTGTGTGTGTGTGTGTGTGTGTGTGTGTGTATGTATATATATATGTATATATATATACATATATATATATATATAAGCATATACATATAAGCATATATATTATGTGTGTATGTATGTTATGGGTACTTATCACAAACCTTTAGCCCCTGGGTGCCAGCCCCACCGATAAATAGGCATATAGGTGTGGTGAAATTATATATATGCACAAAATACAAAAAAAAATAATGAAATGGTTTGTTTCAGGCTACGTTTGACCTATAGCCTGAAATGGTTAAAACTAAACTTATGCTTCTGACCTATCAGTCTACTTAATGTCTCATAAAGCTTTATGAGGCTTTTTAAGAAATGAAGCTTGAAATTCCCAGCGGTGAAAATATCTGGATTATCACTCTGGGTGGTGACATTCCTTCCTGTATTACCTTCATGAGCTACCAGATAAAGAAAATTATATATCAGGGACCGTTATTTGGGAAAGCACTGCATCTGTGCAGAAGAAATGATTAATGAACTTCCTGGGGGAGAAGATGAGGCACTCAGGGAACCAGAGAGTATTCTAACTTTCATGTGTGAAACAAATGTATTTGTTCTTGCCTTTACCTTCAGGATGGAGGAAGGGGATGGGACCAGAGCTGGATGAAGTTGGTGGACTCTGAAATCTACTCTAAAGCAACTTAAATGATTACAAGTTTGAGATAAGTGAGGGATATTGTCTGAAATAAAATCTACCCCAAAGGTGCTTTCTTAGTCGTGCTCCATCTTTTGTTAGTGCAAAATCATTCATCTACTTGCCAATGTTAGAAACCTTGGAGCTTTCTATATTCCTGCTGGAATTATTTAGTTCCCATGTTTCAGCCTCCTACCATCCCATCTTCTGAATGAGTCCCTTTCTCTAATCTCCATCACTCCAGTCCAAGCTCCCATCAACTTTTTCCTGGAGCAGGCAGCACGTTTGTCTTTCCATCCCAGTTCCTTCCCTTTCTTCACTCCTTCCAAAGGTTGTTCTATATAAAACAGATCTGGGCATATCTCTATTTTTTACAGATTTTTATAGGTGCCCATAGCTCTTGAGAAGTTCATCAAAAGACATTGGATGTTTTTTATAGACTGGTCCCAGTGCACTCTTTGTCTCAAGTTCTGTTGTTCACTTCTCAAACTCCTCATCTTAACTAAATGGAAGGTTTTGCTTTGCCTCATAAAGATTCTGTCTTCCTGACTCTCTTTGGATCTCTTTGCCTGAATATTTCCTTATCCTATCTCTACAGGCCTATATTCCACCCCTCCTTCAAAGACTGTCTCAAATGCCGTTTATCCATCTGGCAGTCTGTGACTTCTGAACTTCTGATTCACATTGAGTATTTTTCAATACTTCAAGTTTCGACTAAGATGTGAATTCATGCCTAAAGTTTTTCTCGGCACTTCTTTCTCTGCCCCATATTTCTATCTTTCCTTGAACTGCCCACTTTTTCTTTAGTGCTAGCATGATACTTTGAATATCCCTCTCTGATAGCTTGTAACGCTTTGCAGAATAATTTTTATCTCTGTGGTGGTCATACCAGAAAACAAATTATTGCTCCTTGAACTGGAGTTCTTGGGTTTATTATTATTTATAACTCCAGAGCCTTATCACAGTGCCTGGCACATTGCAAATACTTAGCTGTTTTATTAATGCATTGAATATATTAAGAAATTAATGAACAGATGTCAGAAAAGGAGGGACAGAGGAAAGAAGTAAAAACAGAAGTGCTAGTCTATATTCTTCAATTTACCAGATTATATTGCCACATTTTAAATACCAAGATGTAGAAATTTTTTATTATTTCTTCTCAGAATTGAGAAAGGTAGTTTTTCTGTTTAATATGCTAACCAGTTACTAGCTTTGGGACACAGTATTAAAAAACTGCAATTAATCGGACAAATCATTTATAAAATTCTGCTCCTCCAGTAATTTTTAACACCTTTAAAGACTGAAAAAATGTGTTATACAGTTTTTATTAACTTTCTATTTTGCCGTATCTCCCAATACAAAATTTGGAAAACAGTAAGAATTCCATAAATGATTGATCAGTTGTCATTAGGATTGAATCTATTCCACTGATAGATTAGGTAGGATAGGATAAGATTTGACAATTTTTTTGGGCTACTTTTTGGACTTTTATCATACAGTGCCATCATGTAGAAATAAAGATACTTCCAAAACATTGCGTATATAGTCTGTTTTGCAGACTTGTGGCCAAGTTGTAAGCAGCCAATCACCAGGAGAAGCTATTTGTCTTAATTTGGATTCAAATATAAGGAACAACTGGAAGACCTTTTGCAGCAAGAATAACCTATTGTCATGTAAGATAGGATAATAAATCAGTTTCTAAAAGGCCCTAGGATTGTTTTCCTGTGAAGAATCTTAAATAATAAAAGCTAAGAAAGATCTAATGTGGCCATTTTAGTTCAAGTATCATTGTTATCACCATGCAGAATATAGAAAAGATCAGTAAATTTATTAACTGAACTGTATAGTAAAAAGGAGCAAACCATAATCCATAATTCATATATGGTATGTGGTCTTTGGGGATTATATTTTTAAGGATTTCTGTTAATTGTAATCTATAATGTTTGAGAAACTTGTTACTTGATTTATTTAATTTTCACCCTTTCATCTACAATTGGCGTTTGTTCTTTAGTTCAATAAAGATTTCCTGAATGTCATAGATATCAGTCACTATAACTTTCTTTTTAAATTTAGAGTCCCATCAAAATCATAACATTGTATTATATTAAAAAATGACCCATTTAAGGAAATGTGTAATTACACTAGTAATTGGAACTAATTACAAAATAAAAAAACTCAACTCAAACAAAAATGAAAATTTATTGCTTCAAATAACTAGACAGTTCAAGAAATAACACCCATTCAGTCAATGCCAAATCTAGGCTCTGTATCATCTATGTATCATTAAAAGGTTGTTTTTCTTTAGCTCTTACCTCTGTTTTTCATTCTGTTGAGTTCATTCTCAAGAAAACACTACATATATATTCCAACTCTAAGAAAAAGAGAGCAATGTTCTCCTAAACTTCTAACAATTCTCATGGGATCAACTCGAATTAGATCCTTCCTGAGGCTTATGTGTTCTTTTAAACTCACTACAAAATTCAGAAGAGTGGCATAGTCTGATGGGCTTATCTGGGATTATATATCTAACCCTTTAAATGAGGCATAAGATTAGCTCCGTTTAAACCACATGCATTAAGAATAGGTGAGAGATGGTTCCATAGGTTCCATAAAAGGATACTAGATAAAAGGAAATA
Organism: Macroglossus sobrinus; assembly: GCA_004027375.1. Taxonomy (NCBI): domain Eukaryota; kingdom Metazoa; phylum Chordata; class Mammalia; order Chiroptera; family Pteropodidae; genus Macroglossus; species Macroglossus sobrinus. Next base: position 63,690 of record PVKZ01002889.1, on the reverse strand, counting down.
AATATGTATAAAGAAAATATTTCTATGTGTGTGTATATATATATATATATATATATATATATAGAGAGAGAGAGAGAGAGAGAGAGAGAGAGAGATCTTTATTATCTATATCTCTATATTTTTTTCTATAAATATAATCTAACACTATTTTGTTAATTGTCCTTTGGTATTAGAAAAACAGAACACTTTTAAACCATATGAACTATTTCTCTATTTTATGTTAGCCAATTTTTTTTAAATAAACTTTAATTCAAGATTTTAGATTAGAAATGGTAAAAGAATCAAAGGCACTTTCTCTTCAATTTATGTAATGTGATAAGCTTTAAACCAAACAAGAAAAAGGAAGCATAGTCATTTTGCATCTTAGTGAAATAGAGTTCTGTAGGCACTCTGAAGTTGTACTTATCATTTCCTGTTTTGCCCTCACTAGATGTCAGTTTTTCTACCTGTGAACTCTCTTGGCACTTAGCAATTTTACTTTGAATTATAAATACTCTTGTACTTACTCTAGTTCCCTGGGAGATGATATAATATTTGAAGACTGAAAGAGAATTTTCTTCATCTATTGTATAGACCTCCAATTAATATTTAATACTAAGCTTCATGTAACATCAGGTATCAAAATATTATGTTAAATATAGTTCATTCTTTTTTTTCCATTAAATCACTAACACTATAAATGCTAGGTGTATTTCTTTATTATCAAAAGATATAGAAGCAAATTCTTATTGGATATGTAATGTATGCCAGAATGGCTAGACATGTTTATTTTATATCATTAACTCCAATTCCCTGGGCTGTAAAGCAGAGGCCTTGTCTAAGTATGCTCACCAGTGCTTTCTTAGGGCCTAACACATAATAGACTCTTATTGGTAAGTAACAATGTTAAACAGACCCTCATGAGAACAGTGGTTCTCAACCATGGGCAATATTCCCATCAGGAGACATTTGGCAATATCTGGAGACATTTTTCATTAACATAAGTGTGGTGAATGCTACTGACATCTGTTGAGTAGAGGCCAGGGGTGCTGCTAATCATCCTATAATGCCCAGGTCAGCTACCCATGACCAAGATTTATTTGGCCAAAAGTGCTAATAGTGCCAAGGATGAGAACTCCTATTTTAGAATAATCACATTTTACAATATACACATAATAAAACTAATAGAAGGGATATAAATTCTCCTCAACTCATATTGATAATAAGTTATAAGACATCAATTTTACACAAATTTTTCTGATTTCCCGCTGCAGAATTAAATATCAGTTTGCATAATTATATATAAATTTCAGCCAGTATAGCCTGGTATAATTTAGAAAACTAAATAAGATGTCATCTAGTTAATTACCATTAATTTAATAAGGTTATGTGCTGTTTTGGGTTACTCTGTGACAAAGCAGTTAATATGTTTTAAAATTAAACTAATTCACAGGATTAAGTAAAGGTTTTTACACTAAAAGTCTATTTGAATTTTATCTTTGATCTAAAAGCCAGATAGGCCTAGAAAAGACAGTATCTCTTTTTTTAGAGTTTTTTTAGAGTTGTATCATATTTCCTCCTTTGAGGATTGGATTTATTGGAGTCTGGCTATACTATTATATCACAGTTCCAATCAGATTTCCTGAAAGGTTTATGAAGCTGGGGATTAAGACTTAAAATTTTTTTACCGATCAAGTTGAAAGAACCATTTCTCATTTCTCCAAAAGAGGTTACATCATAGGACATATTGGACATATTATAGTTCTATGGCAAGAAAAACCATGGAGATAAGAGTTATTCATTAAATAAATTGAGTGTTGAGGACAGCCCATCACAGTCATTATTACATAGAAAGAAAAGAGGTCTACATCTCTTCTTGATAAGTGTCTCTTCCACTTTCCTCAGATTCTAATATCTAAAAGTTAAATCAGATACTGCCGGGGGGATCAAAAAAGGTATATTAAGCAGTAATTCATCGAATTAAAGTCAGGGCACAATAGGAGGGATAACTATAAAAATATTTAGAGATTATTGTTATTGTTAGAATGGGAACAATGTTATTGTTCAGGGGTCTTTACTTTGTAATTGTTAAACACTACACACAGTAGCAAAACTTCAAGACAAAGGATGCACTGGAGTCAGTCTGTGAAAAACATTCAATGCCTTTCAAGGGAGTTCTCAAGGTCCATGTGGAGCTATGGGAAGTTTTTAAGAAGTAGAGAGACATGCCTACATTAGTATTTTATATAGGTAACTTCAGCAAGCTTTGGAAGAAGCAAAGAAGGGGTGCACTGAACAAAATTAATGTGGACGGCAACTGTACCTTCTGATTATACAATTTGAACATGTGCACATATAGGTTTAATTCTTGCATTTGCTTTAGTTATTGTATACACACACACCAGCACTTGACTCCTCCAGTCTCTTCTCAAAAAATAAAAAAAGATTTCTATGGTTCATATACACTTAATGATTATAGCCATGAGTCATTATTGCAGAATTAATATGGGCTAATATGTATTAATAGTAATTAACTACTAGCATGTGTATTATTTATAATTTTTCTCTTGTTCTACCGTATCTATATATAGGAGCACTACAAGAATGAATAAATAACAAGATAATCTGACTGAGATTAGGAAGGGAGGATTGATAAAGTCCTCCCCAAGAGCCTGATAGTAAGATTGAGAAAGAATGGCCAAGTAGGAGCTGATTAGACCCAGAACTAGAGAAGGGGAAAGGAGGGCTGAGCAAGTATATTCCAAGTATGAGCATGTGCAGTGGCCCTGAGACCTAGAGCATCTTGGAGCATAGGAACTGGGAAAAGTGAAGTCTATGCATTCTGTGGTGAAATACTCTCTAAGAAAAGAACCCCTTTTCCATAATGTAAACATCTTACCAAAGAAGCTGGACTTTAGTAAGAAAGTATAAAACAACTATTTTTTTTCCCTCAAGTTCTTTAAACTTGCTCTCTCAGTGTGATCCTTTTGCTGCCCCCAAGTAAAACCTCAGACAGATCTCAAACCTTGTTTCATCTTCTTAGTTATTAGGACAGTCTCATCTCTGCCACTAAAAGATCCAGCCCAGGGCACTAATTAGAACTTCAAGTTAAAATCGAGTTAGAGTTTTTGTCCCCCTTTTCTGCTTCTGGACCGATTCAAGCTTTAGTGCCAAAAAGTGACCTTGTTACCTTCTTTACTATTTCCTAATCCTACACCCATATCTCATCAGGAGATTTATTTGCTGTTTTAATTAGTCTTTGATCTCTCTGGAAACACTTAACTCCTTTCCCTTACTGTGCAAGAGTGGTGGAACTTCGAGCAATTTCAGTGATACTTTACAAGGAAAACTTCAGTGTTCTTCTATCATCACTAATGCTGAGACTTACATTAACAAAACCAGGCTCTGGGAAGGTCCCACTTAGATGATCTAGCATCTCGCTTCAGGATGTGGATGTACTTGGACTTTGGTGTTCTGGCCAAAACTGAGGCAGCAAGAATTCTCTGTATAAAATCCTTGCTCCTTAAGCAAGGGGAAGAGTGGCAAAAGTTGTGAACAGAGGCTAGATCATGTTTTTGTAACCATGAAGATTATAAACAAAAGATTAAGATTATAAACAAAATTATTTATAAAGTCAGGATATATTACAGTCTTTAAAATGCTCATACTAGCTTCTGCATTGAAATTCAACATTTCCCAAATGTTTTTGACAACACTCATTTTAAAGAAACAACCAGTACCACTTAATTAACTGTACTACACTTTGGTGACCAGTATTGTCATGTTAAATTACAAAAAAATTGATTCTAGAAAACATCTAGGAACATCTATATAAGTGTACTTCACCTAGACTTACCTTGTATTGAAAAACATGGAATGACTCTACTTAAAAGGTTAAAAGATTAGCAGTTAATAAGAGAATAAATATAAACCAAGTAAGTTTACTAAATGCTGCTTATAAATTTAACCCAGGTCCTTTAGTGAACCATCATTATCTTGTATCTACTAATTTAACATGTAAGTTTCTTGATGGGGAAGTCTCTATTAGCTATAATTTCATACATATACTATGTATTAGAATTTAATTTTGAGCAGCAAAAGTGGCTGTGTGTGGTATAGAAAGCATAAAACTTGGTACAGAAAGTATAGGGCTACAAATTTGGCACTATCCATGCCATCATAGGCTACTTCTTTAATCTCTGTGTCTTCTGTTATAGATAATGTATAATGGAATATTTTTTATGCTTACTCTAATAAGTTGTTTTAGTGAATAAATGATGTTTTCACAAACACATTTCAAATCATGAACATATGTAAATAAGCACCAAGTAAATGGAAAACATTTCTATTATATGCTGTCCAGAATTAGGCCCATAATTTATGCCATATTCTACTTTCTTTTATCTATCCAGAGTTTAATTTTACATGTATAGAAGGCAAGATCTTTCGTTGGATTTTGAAGGGCCTAATCTGACATAAACAGCCGAGAAAGCACTGAATGAGTCATTTTCTGAACAGATATGACTTTTTCCTTCTTCAGTGACAGAAATTAGATTTTAGTTTTGATTACCATGACCTTTATACTTAATTATATTCTAAAATAATTTGTTGGATTCAGTGCTAGAAATTGTATCTTCATTATGTGAATCAAATTTGGGATAAATGAAGAGTAATTAAAGAGTAAATGATAGAACATAGAAGTTAATATTATTAGATCTGTGTGTGTTACATGATGGTTGAGGAAAAATCTAGAGATAATTATTTTAAAAGTCTATGTCAATTAAAAAATATATATATATATATATTAGCACTTGATAAATAGAAATAGTATTAGAGGTCTTTGAATTTAATGTTCTTATTTAAGAGGAAACTGAGGTTCAGAGAAGAAAATCTTTGCCTAAAATCAGAAAGCATGCTAAGGGCAGGCCTGGTGCCAGAACCTATGACTTCCAACTCTATTGAAGTATGATTAGTAATTACTGGAAAATGTATAAGTAAAGATTGAAACTCCACTTTTGAAAATCAGATCTATTAATTGTAATTATATTTTATTAATTGCTTTATGTTTCTAACAATGACCAGCTAAAATTTGAGGCAATGACATTTTGCACAGAACTTGAGTTTCACAAGTTTTATAGAATTTTATGTCAGCTATTCTCAAACATTTTCTTCACAGAACTTCTTTTCATTCTTAACAATTATTGATGATCCCAAGAGCTTTTTTAATGTAGGTTGTATCTATAAATATTTCTAATGGTTAGACATTAGAAATCTTTAATATCTTTATTGATATACATAGCATAATTTACATAGCATAATACACCAATTTAAAATGTAAAATTCAATCTTTAAATATATTTACAAACATGGAAAACTATCACACAGACAATTTCAGAACATTTTCATTACTTAAAAAAGAAATTCGATATCTATCCCCTCTCCATCACTAACAGCACTCCTAGCCTTAAGCAAACTCTAATCTACTTTACGTCTCTATGGATAGATTTCTCTATGCTAGACTTTTACGTGAAGTGAATTGTATAGTATGTGGTCTTTGATGACTGACTTCTCTTACTTAGCATAATGTTTTGAAGGTTTATTCATTTTATATCAAGTATTAGTACTTCCTTCCTTTTTATGGCTAATTAATATTCCATTGTATAGATATAGCCTATTTTGTATATTTATTTGTCTGTTGCTAGGCATTTAGGGTGTTTGCACATCTTGGCTTTTATGAATAATGCTGCTATAAACCTTCATGTAAGAGCTTTTGTGTGGATGTATATTTCATTTCTCTTGGATCTATAAGAGTGGACTTTTTAGGTCACATGAAAACTCTATACACCAACAATATATGAAGTTTTTGTTTACTCCACATCCTTAGCAATACATGTTGTTTTCTGACTTTTTGATTGTGGACATATTAGTGGTTTTGAAGCTATAACTCATTGTGATTTTGCTTTGTACTTCCTTGATAACTAACAATATGAAGAATCTTTCATGTGCTTATTGAAAATTTAAAGAAATGTCCATCAGCTTTTTTGCACATTTTTAGTGGGATTATTTATCCTATTATTGAATTATAAAAGATTTTTAATATATTCTAGATTCAACTTTCTTATTAAATATATGGTTTGCAGCTTGTATTTTCACTGTATTGAGTACACCCTTTGATGTAAACAAGAGTTTTTTTAATTTTGATGAAGTTTATTTGCTTTAGCTTGTATAGTTAGGTTTTCGATTTATTTTGAGTTAATTTTTGTATATTGTTTGAAGTAAGGGTCCAATGTCATTCTTTTGCATGTGGCTCTTGTCCCAGACCATTTGCTGAAAAGACCATTCTTTCCCCTAATGAATAGTCTTGCAATCTGTGTCAAAAATCAATTGATGATAGATGTTTGTTTATTTCTCAACTCTCTATTCTGTTGCACATATTCTCTATCCATCAACTGGTACTTAGCTTGTTTTCATATGTTAACTGATTTTTGAATATTAAACTGACATTACATTTTTGAGATAAATTTCACTTAGTCATGGCATATAATTTTTAAAAATTTTTTGGATTTAATATAATTTGCTAATATTTTTTGAGGGATTTCTGCATCCATATTCATGTCTTTGAGGTAACATTGTCTTATAAAATGAGTTGATAGATGTTCCCTCCTATTGTTTGGATGAGTTTTGTGGTAATCAGTATTTATTTTTCTTTAAATATTTGTCAGAAATCATTAATGAAGCCATCTGGGCCTGAGCTTTTCTTTGTGGGTAATTTTTTTTATTAACTAATTAACTCTTTTCACTTATTACAGTTCTATTCAAATTATCTCTTTCTTCTGTCAGTGGCAGTAGTTTGTCTCTTTTTTAGGATTTGTCTATTTCTTTAAGTTACTTAATTTGTAAGAGTGTAATTATTTATAGTATTTCTTTATAATCCTATTTTACTTCTGTAAGATTGATAGTAATGCCACCTCATTTATTTCTGATCCTAGCAATTTGTGTCTTGTCTATTTTTTTTCTTAGTCATTCTAGCTAAAGTTTTCTCAATTTTATTGAACTTTTTAAAACAGCAGCTTTTGGTTTTATTAATTTTTACTATTGTTTTTCTATTCCATATATCATTAATTTATACTCTAATCTTCCCTCTCTTATGCTTGCTTTAGGTTTAGTTTACTACTTTTTTTAAGTGTCTTAAGAGGACAGGTTACTTTATTAATTTGAAATTTTTATTCTTTCTTCATATGGACATTTACCATTATAAACTCCCCACTAAAGACTACTTTAGGGGTATCCTATAAGTTTTGGTATGTTGTACCTTCATTTTTACTCAAAGAATCTCAAAGAATTTTCTTATTTTCATTTTTATTTATTTTTTGACACATTAACTATTCAGAAGTATGTTATTTAATTTCCTTATATTTGTGAGTTTCCCAATTTTTTTCTTATGGATTTCCAAATTAATTCTATTATTATTAAAGAACATGCTTCGTATTATTTCTATTCTTTTAAATTTATTAAAGTTTGTTTGTAGTCTAGTTTATGGTTTATCCTTGATATATAATGTGCACTTGAAAAAAAATGTATATTCTGTTGGAGTATTGTATAGATATCTGTTATGTCTAGTTGGTTTATAGTGTTGCACTATTTTGCATCCTTGTTCATTTTCTATTTATCCTATTTGTTATTGACGGTGGGGTATTGAAATCTCTAACTCTTATTTTTAAATTATCCATTTTTCTTTTTAGTTCTGTCAGTTTCGTTTCACATATTTTGGTATGTTGTTATAAAGTGCATATATATTTGTAATTGTTATAACCTCCAGGTGGATTGCCTTTACTGCCTTCAATTTTATTAAATATTTTGTATTATATTATTTTTATTTCATTATTATTTTTACTTTTTTAATATATATTTTAGTCACTCTTTTTTACCATATACATCTTAATTTATCAGAATTGGTTTCAGATTTACAGTAGTTTAATTCTAGTTATTTATAAAAATATTACTCCTATAAAGCTCTATTACCCTTTCTCTATCTTTGTGGTATTATTTTTATAAATATTAAATCTTTTAATGTTACAAACCCAACAATACACTATTATAATTATTATTTTACCATCTGTCATAATTTCCTTAGCCTATTTCAGCTTTGCTCCTATCCATCTACTTTGTGCTTTCATTAACAAATGTATTACACATATATTACATTTCTATATGGTTAGGCCCAACACTATAATATATTATGTTCATATTATTTTATACAATTTTATTTATAGTATTTTAAATCAGTTAAGAAAAGAAAGAAGAAAAAATATAGTTATGGCATCTTTTATAATTACATAATAACCTTCATTAGTATTCATTGTTATCTGTTCATGTATATTCAAATTACCACCTGAAGTCTTGTTTTCAGCCTGAAGAAGTTTTTTTAGTTTTTCATGTAAGGTAAGTTGGCTGGGAGCAAATTCTATCAAACTTTTTTTGTATCTAAGGAAGTCTTTATTTTGACTTCATTTTTGAAAGATGATTTTGTTGGATATAAAATTCTTTTTTGACAGTTTTTCTAAAGCACTTTTAATATGTTGTCCTACTGCCTTCTGGAGTCCTTTATTTCTGTTAAGAAGTCAGCAGTTAATCATATCAGAACTTTCTTATAAGTGAAGCACTATTTTTCTCTTGCTACTTTCAACATGTTCTTGTCTTTGACTTCCAGCAGTATTACTATGACATGTCTGTTTTGGGGTATCTTTGTGTTTACCCTACTTGATGTCCATAGAGCTGGATGGCTTTGTGTATTATTGTTCTTCAATAAATTTGGAAAGTTTTCAGCCATTGGTTTTTTTTAAATGTCTTTTCTTTCTTTCTCCCTCCTTCCTCTGTTACTCCCTTTATGCATATGTAATTGCATTTAATGATGTTCTACATTTTTCTGAGATTGTTTACTTTTATTTATTCTCTCTGTTCTTTGGCTTTCATAACTCTGTTGATCTATCTTCTAGTTCACGAATTCTTTCTTATTTTATTTTACATCTACTGTTTAGCCACCCAGTGTTTTTTTTTCAGTTATTGCACTTTTTAAACTCCAACATTTTTTTTAATTTTAAAAAAGTAATTTCTATCTCTTTATAGATAGTTTCTAGTTTGTGCAACATTGTCATCACCCCTTCCTTTCTTATTTCTTTCTTTCTGTCTGTCTGTCTGTCTTTCTAAAGAAAGGCATACTAATACATGCAGCTCCTCATTTGGATATGTCTGGAGTCTTGGAAACTTAACTACCTTACATTCTCCTACAAATGAACCTTGAAAGCTTGTTTGGAGGTTCTAGCAGGGGAGTGCACTAGTATACCCTTGATTGAAGAATGATCTTTCTACTGTGGAAGGTTGTTCTTTTCGACTCAGCTCGCAGCTTTGGGAGACACACATGGAGCAGTGAGGGAGAAAGGGGACACCCACCTAGCCAGCCAGATCAGCTGAATCAACCCTAGCCATCAATGGGTGACAGATGATGCAGCCAGATTGCCTTCACATTCCCTTTACTTCTTAAATCACACTTTTCTTTAGCTCTATGATCTTATTGATAATGGCAACTTTGCAATCATTCCTATTAAATTCTACATTTGGTCACAACCATAGGCAGTTTCTATTATCTACTTTTTGTTGTTGTTGCCAGTGTATGGTCATGCTTTCTTGTTTCTTCATATTACTAAAGTGTTTTTTTTCTTCTTTCTTCATATAAACTGGACATTTTCAATAATATATAGTAACAACTCTAGGCATTAGTCTCCCCCAATCACTATGTTTGTTATTATTATTTGCTTGTTTATTTGTTTGGTGACTGGCTGAGTAATTTTAATAAAGTCAATTCCCCACCTCACCCTCACATTGTTAATTAAGTAAATCTGTGCTATCATTTCTCAAGGAGATCAAGCTTGTGGTATACTTATTGTCACCCTGGGATTAGAGTGGTACTGGTAAATCTCTTTTCTACCTTTCCTGAACCTGAACACACTCAAGGTTAAACTCTACCAATTGCTTGAGATTGCTATTCTTTTCAACAATCATAAATTGTTGGAGCGTAAATTCCTCTCTCAATGAATCCAATCAAATTGTGATTCCTTCAGTTGAATAGTTTAACTTCAGTGTTATTTGTTCTGATGTCAAGAAAACTCCTTCAAGCTGTCTTTTTTGGTTCTACTACAAACTAGCCACCCTTCAGTATAGGCTATTAATTCATTAGATTAAAATATGTATTTCCAATCGACTTTTACCACAAACTTCACTGTTCTTTAGTGGAATTTAAAATTGTTCACATTTTTAAAAAATAAAGTCCATTTTTTGGGGAGAAGAAATTAGGAACTATTCATTTTGAGGCTCACTTTTTGGTCCTTGAGCTCTCTTAATTGTCACTTCTGTGTAATATCTTTCTTACTACTATTGTAGTACAGAAGATTCTGAGCTTTGATGATGAAATCAAAGACCTCATAAAGAGAGATTTTATTTTTGGATAATACAAATTTCTTGAATATTGCCCAAATTTGGACTAATTTTTCTACATAACTTATGAAGTTCAATTTTATTCTTTGTTCTTGTCATATTTTATCTAAACATGAAACAAAATTTCAGGCGCAGACTATTTTCAAAATGTTCCTTTTCTTTTATATTTGTATTTTCACACAAGAATGTGTTGTTTGAGCCATTCTGATCGTGTCTATTCTAATCACGAAAGTATTGAAAGTTGTTCCTATTGTATATTTGAGTAAATTACTTAATCCAGAGAGGAGTATAAACTGAAATATTCTGATGGCTTCGTATATTCCAGGCAGTGTTATATACCAATAGATTATGTAGGTTAAATAGGTTATATACATAGATTTGTCCAATTTTCACAACCCAATAGAGTGGTCCATTCAATAAATGGAGAAGCAAGACTTAGTTTAAGGAGCTGTCCAAGGCCACACAACTAATCAATATTCAAGCTGATTTTAATCTAAGACCATCTGAATTCAGATATTATAATCCTGTTATGTTCTCTTTTGTTACTCTAACTCTTTCACATTTCCCAGTGAGAAAGGGACACAGAGGAAGGGAGGAACACAAAGAAAGGAAAGGAGAGGGGGAAAGAAGAGGAAGGAAAGAAGAGGAAGGAAGGAAGGAAGGAAGGAAGGAAGGAAGGAAGGAAGGAAGGAAGGAAGGAAGGAAGGAAGGAAGAAAAAAAAGAAGATGATAAAGGAACAGAGGTAGCAAGGAAACAAGGTAAGGGAAAAGAAAGGTAAGAAGGCAAGGAGAAGGGAAGGTAGAAGGGAGAGAAAGGAAGGAAGGTGAGGAAAGAGGGAGGAAGAACTAGCCTGGGCTAGCTCAAGGTCTAATATCTCTTAATTTTATAAATGTTTTATTTAAATTTTCTTTTCAAAATATCTAAAAATACTTGTATTTCAATGTAAGAACATAAATGCTTCAGTAAAAATGCTGTATTCCTACTTGGCTTTTTCTGTTCATGATACAAGGAAGCTTGCTAATGGACTAATAAATCAGTCATTCACAGCTCACTGAGTTACTGCATGAGAAAATGGAAACTTAAAAAAATTATTTGCCACTTTTATTTTTTAAATATGCTTTGAATTCCTTTATTATTCTTTAAACCACAGTGGTTTAAAGTGACTGAGATTCCCACTGGCTCTTATTACAAATCGTTCTCTTGAGAAGGTTTTTTTTATCTTTCCTTCCCTTAGTATCATACAGCTCCAGTGTATCACACTGGTGAATAGAAGACTGCTTGTAAGAAATGAAAATCAAGGAGTTTCAACTTAAATGTAATGATAATGATAATTTATATAAAATTGCCAACATACCACTGGTTTCTTGGAATAAAGAAGTCATCTGGTTTTCAGCTCAGTTAGTGTCCAATTGTCAGAAAAGAACATGAATAAACTGATTTTATTTCTATAATATTACTAAAACAAGTCTTCTAGAATTGAAATAGGTTATTACTGAAGCAACTCCAGGTCCATGTGAATATATGCGTTCAGATGTGTAAGTATAAGGGTGCATGTGCCTGTGTATAGGTGCACGTGAATGTGTGTTTATGTGTGCATGCCTGTCACCATGGAGGACAGTGCTGAATCTGACTTAATGGACTCCAGGCTCAATGGGTCACAGAATACAAGCCTAAAGGCAAGGCCCAGCAACTTTTCCTTTTTTATCTGTTATCTTTCCCAACAGCATAAATAGCAACATACTCTTTTCCAGACACTTGGAACATAAGGGAGTTCTGACAGAACAAACATTTTCCCATGTAGGGGGTATGTGGATAAACTGGACAGTTGCAAGCTCTACCCTGAAGTTCTCCATCATATGCTAGTCTCTTCTGTACTTCTTTGCCTTTGTCTTTCTACCAAGGCCGGACACAGACCAAGAACCAACCATAACTTTTCTCTGCAATGTCTATATTATTAAAGAGCATGGCTAAAATATCTGATGCCTAAGCTAATTAATGCTCAATCATAATATTTCCCAATTAGATATTCCTTTAACCAGATGAAAAAAAAAATAAGTGCACTGAAAGGTTAGTCAAACTAGAATCAAATAAAACAAAAATCACACAAAACAGAAGTACCAGTAAATCAGATATCCATATTAAAACTCCATGCCATTCTTCCTAAATGTCCTTAATTCTAATCTTAGCTAAATTATCATTGCTTTTCTATAGAGCACTCATTTGAAAGTTGTCAAACTCTTTCATGGCTTATCGGAGAGATGATTGGATTTGAGCAGACACAAAAATATAATCGCCTTCATTTGTTATTAGTAGCCTATAGAAAAATAAATAATAACAAATATTCATTAAATACTTATTATATCAGATATTATTCTATATCTTTTACATGATGTTTATTTAATCATTATTTCCACTGATTATAATCCATATAAAAATGACAAATGAGAAAATTAAGGCACTAAGAGTTTAAGCAACTAAATTCATAACTTCTATGTTGTGAAAGCAGGAGATAAAGGAAACAGATGGCCTAGAAGTCACATTCTTGACTGCTGCACCATATTCCTATATCTTACATTTGTCATATCTCCTGCAGTTTATAAGTATCTTACTTTCATATTATTTGACTTGAACCTGAACTATATTCCACGAGATGGACAATAGAAGCAATTGTGAATGACCTCACAATTTGTAAGCGTGGAATGTGGTATCCAAACCCAGGTTTTCTATTACACTATCATTCCTTGAAACTTCCTATCTGGACCCCAGTTAAGAGAGACTTATGAGACCTTTTCTAATACTTTCTTCTTTATTTCCTGTAGGTCATCATTCTTATCACTTTTCCTTCTCTTTAATTTCCTTATGTCTGTGTTCACAGTAACTACTCTGTCCCAAAATATCTTTTAAAACTATTATGGCAAATATTCTGATGGATTGCATACTTCCTGTCCTACAGATGTTCATTTATATGTGTCATTCATAAACTAACATTTATTTACAGTAAATGAATATATCACTTTGTTACACACACCAGTAAGTTTCCCTATCTCTTCTTCACGTATTTGAAGTCAATATCACAAAAAATAAAAAATAAAAAAAATTAGCTAATATATGCCTTTGTTCATTTTTCTATAGGCTGCTATAACAAAAATGAAGGTGATTACATTTCTCATGTGTCTGCACAAATCTAATTATGTATCTGATAAACAATGAAGAAGTTTGACAATTAACTTTTAAATAGGTGGTGTTCTATAGAAAAGCCAACTTGATAATTTAGCTAATATTAGAACTGAAGACATTTAGAAAGAGTTACACTTGATTTTTATTATGGATTATCTGATTTATTGTGTTTATTTTTTATTTTCTTTGTTTTTTCTTTAACTAAACTTTCAAATCACTTGCAGTTTTTCTGTGATTACCTAGTTGGTCCTCTTTCCTAGATTTGCTCTCTTTCTCTATTTATCATCTTTTTTCTTGCTCCCATTATCCTGCTGAGTGTGTGCATGTATATGTGCATTTTAAATTATAGACTGGCATTTTAGGAAAAAACAGACATATCAAGCAACAATTCATCACATCCCGCATTGAAAGCAATGAGGCTTCTTCAAAATCAGTCCTTGGGTTTCTTAATGCTGTGGGTCATTTCACAGCCCAACAAGTAAATCTTATAATCATCCATCTTGCTATGACAGAGAGATGCAGAATCTTATATTTTAATAATATTCCAAGAATATACAACTACAACTCAATAGAAGAGACAATACAAAATCACTTCCCATTAACCTATATCATTAATTTGCATTGCACTTTGCAGATCACAATAAATAATAGGGTCTTTCATATTTATTTTTTAAACATAATCTTAATCAGTATTAAAATATATATTGGGTTCTTTCTCTGGATTAAGCACTTTGCTGAAGGAGAAAAAAGTTTTCATTGAATCTGTTCTTTTATCTTTCATGTGACTAATTTTTTTAAGATTTAACTGTGAGAACTATTCAGAGTGCTGGAACTTCTAAAAGAAACATTATATTATCTTTTTCTTTTTGTTGCTTACTGTCTTGTACAGAAGATATATTAACTCGCAAATTAAAGATGTTTTCCAGAACATGGGTAGAGTGTTGTGAGAACAGAGTGCAGAAGAAATAATTCAATCCTAGGAAATTTAATATACATTTCATCACAAATACTTTTCATTAAATAAAACAAATTAATGTATCATATTATTTATTTTTATGAAACGTTCTCATTTGTGCTTAAAAGCACTTGTTAGCATTCATTAACTTTTTGACTTTTGTTCAAGAGTACAATAAAAATATAGCTTTTTGACTAGATCCCTCCTAACATTATCACTAATTCTATAGGAGAAAAAAAGTATGTATGGTCTGCTTCTCATGGTGATATCTTTTTGTTGTTTTGTTTTGTCATCTTTTGTTCGTTTTATAACAATAGATGTTAGCATTAAATTTACAGTTGGAATGTTTGGTCTCTAAGATGAAAATGTTAGAGGGTGTCTAAATTCATCTGTCCACTTTCAGCTAGTCTATCTATTGCTATTATGACAAAAAATGAACAACTTTATAATATGCATTTGTGATAGCCCTCCAGTTTCATTTAGTGTATTATGGAAGCTACACAGTAATTACAAATGCTATATGCAAGTAATGTGGCAAGAGTTGCAGATAGGCACGTGAGCATAATTCTCCTCTGCTCACATTAATGTTCCATTGTCCAATTGGATTTCAAATAATAATTTAAAAGAAAACATGTTCAAAGAGATATTTTTCTTATTACTCCTTTTGTTTTAGCCAATTAGTGAAATTATTGTCCTTTATACTATTAGCATTCACAAAACCCATATTTATATCTTCTTAAGATAAATTTTCTTCTCTTCAGGGTAGAAAAGGATTATACAAAACAGGGACAATTAATCACATTATGTGAACTTACAAACTTGAATTTAGTTGAGGAATGGCCAAGTGGCTTCATCTCAGTTTAAAACTCATCCATTAATGGTGATTGACTGTGTTGCAAAGAACCATGAAGCTAAATCTAAGCTCTGAAAGAAAGGTTGCCTGAATTAATTAGGAATGGCTGACGTAAATAAAGGAGACATAGCATCAGCATGCATGCCAAATATTTGACATGCCTGTTCTAATTCTTTCAGGACTATTTCATTATGAAGGGTAACTGATTTACTAAGAAGTAGGGTTTAAGTTTTCATTTCCTTTGAATAAGACTAACAGAAATTGTTCTCTACTCTCCTTGAGATAGATATATTTGCTTTGACATGTTATCTAGTCCTATTTTTAATTTTCTAAAACATCTGTTGTTCCTAAAAATAAATTTGCCTCTAAAAACCTATGTGGTTCTTTTACTTTTTTTTAATACAATTATAATTTTAGGGAAAACAAAAACAAGGCTATTAAATGATTTTATGATAATTTTATTTAATATGACTTAAAGACACAAGGAAATTAATCTTTAGAACATTTTTGCACAAGGTAAATATTACTTCCTCATCTATTTCTATATCATTGACTGAAGTGAGATAAAGAATTGCTCAGAGGACAGTTTCCAAAAGCACTGTGTGTTTTGTAGGTGATTAACCAATATCAGAATCATCTCACCAGACTTTTATATGGGACATATGTTTTGATTTTATATAAATTTACACAGTGCCATAATACAAGATTGTATTACATATAGTTTTCTTATGACCTATCTCTGTTATAAGTGGAATGGAAGTTTTAATGAGGTGCAACAAACATCTTGAAATACCCTTAACACAAAGAGGAAAGTTATGGCCCAGCTACCACTCATCAAGGAAGATTCAGCCCATTCTCTAGTTTCCATCAGTCAGGCTCATAGCATCCCAATTAAAAAACTATAGCAATCTGCCTACAAATTACACTTTCTCCAGATGTTGTGAACACATTTATGTTTTCCTGGCTCTTTTAAAACCAATCAAACAAAAACAATAAAAATAACAAGAGAAAAAATTAGCAAGGCAACTTTAATTTTCCAAAATTTCTTAAAGGATAAGGTTCAGAGTTAGTTCTGAATCTCATTGGCATTTCTCTAAAATGTTATGTAAATTATTTGATGGCAATTAATAGGATATCACATGAGGGCATAAAGATGTTTTTAACTCTACTGAGATAAATGAGGCAAGAGGCCCAAAATGTAGAAGAGCATTGGGAGAGCATGATGGTATTTTCATCTAAATATTGGGCATGCACCACTCTCTTTTTTTATTGAGCTCTACAAGGCCATTCATATCAACCATTACTTTTCTTTTCCCAATGTAATGTGCTTTTCCTTTGGATCAAGCCAGACTGAGGTTTCTGTTCATTAACCAGATATTATAAAGCAAATGTGCAATTAAAAAGAAATGAAGTATTTTAATGCATAGTAATAACCTGAATTAGATGTTTGTATCTAAAAGATGCTAAGGCAGATAGAGACAAACATTTGCTCTCAAAATTGTTAAAGGTCATGCATTCTTAATCGGAGGTTCATAGGTGAGCTAACGGGTTTCCATAAACATCCTGAAATTTCAAGCAGAATTATATGTAAATGTGTTTGAGTTTTCTCAGTGAGAAGCGGGTATAAAACATTCATTAATTTTTCAAAAAGAGTGAGTAAAAAAATCAGAACCACAAATTTATATTCAAATTGTAAAATTATGTTTTTTCTTTCATCTATGCTATAAAACAAACAAAGCTCTCCAAAAACTAAAGAGTTAAATAGAGAACCCTTTGGGCCTCTCCCAATGCAGAGTCAATGATTCATTGAGGAAGGAGAGACAAAATAAAGCCAGCCTATGAACAGAGAGCAATTACCTCCTCTTTGCTACTAAACCTGGGAAACAGAAGAGACATAGATAAAGAAAGAGAAAATTAGATCAACCAGATATTTCTGGCTTCACTCATTTGGGACAAACTCACTGAGCTTCTTTTATGGTTAATCAATACTTTATGTAGAATATGGATGTTTACTGGTATCAGATGCTGCACCAATTTTCTATTTTTGAAATATAATAAAATGCCTATTGGATATCACTTGGATGCCAATAAGTATTTATGGAATAGCACAAAAATAAAAAAATACAATGGCTAATTAGCAGTGAAATTTTAAGTCATAACTTATCTATTAAGTATTACCTTACAACATTGCAACAGAGCTATGAGATCGATCCCATGCAAAATTCAGACCAGTGATTGACTGACAAAAAAACTGAGTCTCAGGAAGGTACACAGCTTGAAATTTGAACAAGGTCAGTCTAAGTTGAGTGTCAACCTTCTTAACCAATACATGAAAGATTTGCTGTCTTGCTTGGCCATTATCGATTTGATTTTTTCAGCTAAAAATAGAAAAACATAATATGAAAAGAACACCACCTTTGGTGCAAAATATGATAAGTACTGCAAAAGGATAGGATAAGAGAGGTGAGCTTAACTGAAAACATGTGAAAGAAACTAGCAATTAGATAGTTCATTGTAAGTGAAACATGTTGAGTGTATATAACTGTGCCAAAAACAAAACAACAAACAAACAAAAACTTCCACCAGAGATAAGTGTTCAAAATAAGAAGGATGGTGTTAAATTCTAATCTTCCTGAATTAGACCAGCATCTGTTCTATGTTTAGCATCACTTTTACCAACAATGACAAACTGATGGGAGTTAGAGCAGTACTTAGGCAGTAATAATATTTAGATTTAACCTTTAGATTTTGTTCTATAATTAGAATATCAGTTCAGTACTTTTAAGAGCATGGACTCTGGAACCAGTCTGCTTCAAATCTCAGCCTTCCCACTCACTGCTGTTATTAGATGTCATTTAAGCTTTCTGTGTCTCACTGCCTCATCTGTAAAATGGAGATAATAGCATACCTTCTTCAAAGACTCCTAAGAGGATAAGTTAATATGTCTAAAGGGTTTTGAACATTGTAAATACCCTAAGGATATGCTAAGAAAAAAGATACTGTATGTAAAGAAAGAATTTTTAGCACAAAAAAGAAAAGTTTTAGTGAGAATTTACCAACAGATGGCTAGAGAACAAAAGTATCAAAAAAGTTACCTGGAGAGAGAAATAGTTTTGTTTTTGCCTCAGGATATATTTAGTTACCTGTCACTCCCTAGAAGTATTCAAACAGCATGTTTTAGAGAAGATTTGAACATAAGGTGGAGAATATGAAATAGGTAAATTCAGGTTATAATTTTTTTGTTTTATTAATTTTGTTTGGAAAGTGACATAAAAAATTAATCAATACTGAAGGTTACAAAAGTAAAAATAATATATTCCCTTCAAGTTCATTAAACTCCATTCCTCAGAAATACTCAGTTTTATATCCTCTGGTGGTTACCGTGATAATAAGAAATATACAGAAACTTTTGCTCACATGATTTATTTATGTTTTTTAATATATCTCATTTCTCCACTGGGAAATGTAATAAGTAATAAACTTAACTTATTTCAGAAACCTCTTTTCCTTTATTCACACCATTATTATTTTTAGTTTTATTATGATTATTTTTATTAGTAGTAGCTTATTCTGTTTTTAACTTTAAGCATTATACTTCAATAGAGCTAGAATTCAAGTTATTTCCTGAGCAATCATTTGAAATACTATCAACTTCCCAACATGTGAAACAAGCAAATTAGAAATTTCTCCCTATATTTCTTTCATAATTGTTGAAGAATAACTACTAAATTATAGCTATCACCTGCTAGGACATTTATCTTTTAATTATGTGATTAATCTCCCTTTTTGGCTTCCTCTTTTCATTTGGACATTTGGTTTTTGGTCAGCTAGAAAGTGGACATCTTAGAAATATAAATAGATACTTTATAATTCATGTCTTTTTATTGTCTTACTCCAAGTTTTCTTTCAACTGGAGGCTCAACTATTATTTTTTTTAAATTAAAATTTCTGAATCACTGAATTTCTGAAAATATATCTATCTTGACCTCATATTTGATTGACAGTGTTCTTGAGAACTAAATTTTAGGTTAATAACAATATTTCTTAATATCCTTACAGGTATTCAATTCTGAAGATATATATTTTCCTTTGTAGGAAACTTGATTTTATTCTTTCCAGTATTCTGATTCTTTAGTGTGGTTATTTTTTTATTAATTTATCTCGCCTTATGTTCAGTTGGCCTTTTTTAGTGTAAACATTTTGGACATTATTTAGCACAGATAAATTTTAAAATTTTACATAAACCTTCATAAGTGAGTTTGGTCTATATTTTCTCTTTTTTATTTTCTTTGTCCAATTTTGCTTTCAAAGTATTGCTAGACTTACAAAATAAAAGTGAGAGAAGTAGACTTTTCTTCCTTTTTGTATTCTTTCAAATAGTTACCAAATTTGGGAGATTTGGTAAAATTAGCTGTAAATCAACCTGATGATTTTTGTGTTTCTGTGAGTGGAGAGAACACTCACAGAAATTGACTTATATCTTAATTCATCTCTACATAGACACAATATTTCAGATATTTTCAATGTTTTCTATATTTGTTGAGTATTATTTTACAAGCCAAAAAATTTTAATTTAAAAAATTCATATCCACTTTTTAAAATACATATTTTGTTATTTAGTATTGCATAATCTCCTAGAGTGTTTATTAATTTTGTTATTCATATAGTCTTTATTATACCATTTTTTTTGTCTCTCCCAGCAGGAGAGAGGCTCTTTCTTTTCCGAGAAACAGCAAATAACCATGTTGTGAACTATCTATAGAGAGTGCCAGCAGGCTGTAGCCAACAGCCAGTAAGAAGCTGGAGCACTTAGTTATATATCCATAAGGAAATGAATTCTGCCAACAACCTAAATGAGCAGATTCTTCCCTAGGCAGAATATAAAGAAATGGCGCTGTGATGGTAATTTTATGTGTCAACTTAACTGCACTAAGGAATGCCAAGACAGCTGATAAAATATTATTTCTGGGTGTTTCTATGAGAGAAGATATTATCATTGGAATCATTAGACTGAGTAAAGGGGATTGATTGCCCTCACCAATGAGGGCAGGCATCTTTCAAACTGCTGAAAGCTCTAATAGAACAAAAAGATGGAAGAAGGGTAAATTTGTTCTTTCTGCTTGAACTGGAGCTTCCGTCTTCTCCTGCCCTTGGACTTTGGCACTCCTGATTCTTGGGTGCTAAGACTCAGATTGGGACTTAACTAATGACTCCACATTTCTCAGGCTTTTATATTCAGACTGAATTACAGCACTGGATTTCCTTATTCTCTGCCTTGCAGATGATATATCATAGGAATCATCATCATCCATATTATAAATCTCTTCCTATAATAAATCTATCTATCTATCTATCATCTATCTATCTATCATCTATCTATCTATCATTTATCATTTATCTCCTATTAATTTTATTTCTCTGGAGAATCCTGATTGATACAGGCACCTTTATTTGAAAGAAAATGCCTGTCAACCCAGAAACTCATATTCAGTGAAATAACATTTCTAGACAAACAAAAACTAAGGCATTTTTTTCCCATTAATCATGTTGATGAGGTGAGAATGAAGTTCAACCAACATCTTGGTTGGTGGGATCCTATAGCAGAAATCTCAGTGAAGCCATTCCAAACTCTTGAGCCATGGAAATTGTCAGATAAATAAATGTGTGTTGTTTTAAGCTTCTGTATTCGTAGTAATTGGTAACATGATAATAAAAAAAAGTAATACATGCTCTGTTAAATGAAATACTCTTCTTTATCTCTAGTAAAACTTTTGACCTTAATGTCAACTAGATTTATGTTGGTATAGATAAATCATCTTCCTGTTGTTCTTAGTGTTTATTTGATGATACATCACTTTTACATTCTTTTCCTTTCAACCTCCTATGCCTCATATTTAAAGTGTATCTTTTCTAAGAAACATGTAGTTTGTTTTTCTGATTGTTTTGTTGCTATTATTTTATTCAGTAAGAGGACTTCATTATTTATTTAGTCTATTTACAGACACTATTCAATTTTAAATCTTCCTTAACATTTTTATGTTCATTTTTCTCTTTTTATGCTTCCTTTTATATGAAGAGTTTTCATTGTTTTCATTTTCCTCTATTCTCTTATGTGTACATTTTTACTCTTCTTTCATTGGCTTCCTAGATATTAAAATATTCATTCACAAATTAATATAGTTTAATGTAAATTAGAACTCATTTCCAAGACAATTTCATTTATCATCCTCCTGCTGTTTCTGTCATAGCTGCACACCTATTAGACATTATTAACATTTTGTGAATTCAATTTTAATTTTAGATTTACTCACATAATATAATTTTTTTCAAGCACTATTTATTTCTTACTTTGTTTTTCTGTGTAGAATAATTTCCTTCTGCCTGACATGCTTTTTATTTTTTTTCTTTTGGAATAAGATTGATGATGAAAAGTTTTCATTCTTTCTGTTTGACTAGAAATATTGTTATTTTACTGAATATGGGTTGTTTGGTTGACAGATATTTTCTTTCATTTAAAGATTCAATTTCATTGTCTTCTAACTTCCATCTGTTTGTTGAGAGTCAGCTTAGTTTTAGTTTTGCTTCTTAAAAGGTTGCTTCTTTTTCTATATTAAAGAATGCTTCTTTATTTTTAATTTTAAGCAGTGTTAAACTATTAGTATTACATGTTCAGTGGTTATTTACTTTCTATTTATTCCTCTTGGGCTTCTAGCATTTTTTGAATCTCTGAGTTGATGCATTCTTCAGTTCTGTAAAATCACTTTCATCACTTTATTAAATTTTACTTTTGCCATTTTCACCTGTGCTTCCTCTGAGGCTCAGACTACATATATGTTAAATATATATACCATGTCTCATAAGTCTTTTACACCTTTTCTGTATCTTCCACCTTTTTTTGCTTTTTATGTCAAGTCTGAATATTTTCTGATGACTAATTTTTCAATTCACTTATTCCTTCTGCTATGTAGAGATAAATTTATTTATTAAGTTCTCAATTTCAGTTATTTTTTAATTTCTGTAGTTTCTATTTGGATTTTTTATATAGAGGCTGATTCTCAATAAGTTCCTTTATTTTATCATCTATTTCCTTGAAGTATGACAATTTTTTAAAGTCTAATACTACAGTGTCTATATCACTTGTATTTCTATTTGTATTCACTCTAGTCCCCCTGAATTAATTTATTCATCTATTCATTCATTCATTTGCATATGCATGCATGTATATATACATGCATATGTTTATCTGTATGTATTCACTTATTTAGTTAATAAGCCTGGTAATTTTTTAATTAAATGCCAGATTTTAGGTATAACAATTATAGAGGCCATGATTTTTTTTTTTTCTCTAGAAAAATTCACTTTATTTGGTAGGTAGTAGATGAATAGATTATTTGAGTCCAGTGAAGGACTGGGAAGTTTTCAAGTCATGGGGCGGTATTCACAAGTCTTATTTCTAATCTGAAGGTGTTCCAAATGTAAACATGAAGTATTTATTACTAGGATTTTCCTCCTTGATGGAACCTGAATTTCAGTTTTTCTGTCTAATAATACAACACTCTCAAAAAGTCCACCATGATTTTTAACCACGTTCTGCATAACTTCTTAACATCTTGCCCCATGCAGCTTAGAATAAGCAAATACGTCAGTATGACATTGTGTACCAAATATTGGGTGAATTTCTTCTTGCCCCTTCTCTGTGAGAAGGCCTTGATTACCTTCACATATTGGAACTCTATTTTTTCTTTCCTTGCTCTGGAGTACTTGAAATTTTTAATGATTTCTTGGTTCTTAGAAGCTGTCTATTTTTCTATTTCTCAGTCATGTACCAAAAATAAGTAGATGTCCAAAAGGGAAAACCAGTATACAGAAAGGGGGGCTCCACTCCATGAGTTTTCTTTCTCTACAGATTCCAGCCTCTCATGTCCTAGCTCCTTTAGCAACTCCACTCTTCTTTCAGGATTTGTTTCTGTATTTCCTGACAATTTTCATTGGGAGAATTCATGTACTACAAGCTATATTATCATAGCTAGAAATCACCCACAAAAATATTTTTAGTTTTAAAAATTATTTCTGGTTCTCTGAATTCTTCCATTTTATGATAGTTGTTCTATTTTTAGGTAGACAGTATGATTTAAAAAAAATAGCAGTTACACATCTTTAATGATCAAGTTCTTTTCATAAAAGCACACTGGCTCCAAGTATTCTTTTAAAGCAGATATTATTATTATTATTATTATTATTATTATTATTATTATTCATGGATTACAAAGAGTGTGAATAAAGCATGGTGAGTAAGTTGAAATTTTGTGAGAAGAAAATGGATATTAAATGGGAATTATTATTAACTGAGAGAGTGGGCTTTTTGATGTTACCTGTCAAAAAGAGCAGACTATCAAACAACTTTTGCTTATTTTATATGATTACTAATCATTAACATATTTTGACAGAAGCATATTAGCAATCTTTTACTTATGCATTTAAAGCAATAATTTTGTTATTAAATATAGTTTTTGGTGGTAGAGTCAATTCATAGTTGAACTATTAATAGAATATAATTCTTATGCCAATACATGAAATCTTTTGATTTCTACATAATTTCTTTATAAACTTTCTACAATACTTTTCAGTGTATAGGATTTTTTATTTTTTTGTTTTCATTATTTAAAAGGACTAATGCTTCTAAAATGTTAGTTCCCTTAGAATTTATTTATTATAAGTCATTATTCATTGTTTATAGCAGTGAAACTTAAACAAAAGCAATTTTCTTCTAGGAAGAAAATTACACAAAAAATTAACCTAACATATGCCTACTGAATCAACATGTACATGGAAATTTGTTTTTAAATACATCTTACACATTTTGTAATTTATACTCTTTACTTACGCCCTTTTTTTTCATGTATCAGGATTAAATTCTTTATGGAAAAGCTGTAATAAAACATTTTTATCTGTCATACATCAACATTTAAAATACTTAAATGTATCAATGCTTAAAAATTAAACAAAATTAATCTTAGTACAGACTTAACAAAAGCAACCTGGAATACATAAGAAAATATTTTATTTTAAGAAAAGTACATTATAACTGGAAACTAATAATAATAAGCTTATAAAATCAAAACTATAAAATTTAGCCATAAATAATTTTTGAATGCTTCATGTTTTCTCTGTGTAACTATAGGTAAGAATCTTTATTTTTAAATTATAATTTGCACTACATTTTCACCCCATATTACCCAGAACATTAAAAGATACTTAAGAGTGACTTGTTTACTTGATTGGATGTTTAATTTAATATTTTTATGGAAGAGGACTTTGGGACTTAATTTTAAAGAGGATAATTTTGGTTTTTGGTTTCAAACATAAGTCCATAAATTCAAGTTTCACCATTAAAGCTATTTTTTGTTAATAATAGCATCTACATCATAACCCTTTGTTTTGAGTATTAAATAAATTAATACATATGAGATACTAGAAAATTGCCTGGACTACAGTATGTATTCAAAAGTGTTAATAAGTGTGATTACTTAACTTTGTTAAACCTGTTTTTTTTTATCTGCTTACTGAGAAAAAATGTCTTTATGTTTCAAGATTTAGGATTATTATAATAATTAAAATGTGTTCAAGGCTCAGGGCTCTTAATATATAGTAGATATTTTTATATATAGTTAAAGGGTGATAGCAGGATTTTACTATGTAGTAGGCATTGGGTTTTTTTTAACTTTATTTTTCAATTGGAATTGACATTTAATATTATTTTATCTTAATTTCAGATGTGTGTCATGATGGTTAGACATTTATACAATTTACAAAGCGATTTACCCAATTAATCTAGTATTCACTATTATAATAACTATAAGTAGTTATTACAATATTATTGACTCTATTCCCTATGCTGTACTTCACATCCCTGTGACTATTTTGTAACTGATCTTGACTTTGCTGAATATACTAATTAAAATCTTAAGTTCTTTTCTGCTTGTTGCATTGTATCCATTTCTTCTTATATTGTCCTCTGTATTCATCATTATTTTTTAATTTCATGCTTCAAATATTTATTAATTTGGGTCCCTCATTTATATCTTATTTACCTAGAGAACTTGACTGAATATGGAAATGTTGCTGTGGTCTTTGAATAAGGAGAAAGTCGGATCCATTGGCAGGAATTTTTTATGGTGATTGAGTATGGAGTAAGAAGCCTTCCTTAGGACACTTGTTATTGCCCAAGTAAGAAGTGTTTTCTCTGAGTGAAGTGCTGTAATACAGTTTGCTTCTATTTAGAGCTTCCTTTATTTCTTCTCTGAATCTCTTTTGGAGGTTTGGGCTGCTTTCTTCTCAGCAGCTTCCTTACCACACAGTATATCCTTCCCACAAAAATAATTTACTCTTTATTGAGAGCACTCTCTAAATCACCAACAAGGAACAAATTCTGTAGGCAGAGAAAAGAATTGTCTCCTCCATTGTATAAGATAGCCTATAAGATGACCTGCAGTAATTTTCCAGGGAACCATTCTGAGAAGTTACCATCAGTCTTCTGTTTATAGATGCTCATTTTATTTGGATGTTTCTTAGGACTCCACCTGGCAGAATTCTCTCTCAGTTATATATTCTTCCTTGTGCTTTTTTCATTTTTTTAAACTCAACTGCTTTTGTTCTTCCAAGTCACATCAAAGGATTAGATTCTATCATTTGTGGTATCTAGATTTAAACTGAGAAAAAGAAGATACTGTGTGTTTTCAATTTTGGGCTTTTAAATAACATATTATATTAACAATATATTTGTGTCAATATGTATTTTATAAATTTATGTAGAAATATATATATGAATAACATTAGACTCTCACCTAGACTATTTGTTTATGCTTAACCCTTCTAAAAATCATATATAAGATGGCCATGAATTCATGGCCATGAAATCATAAGCTAGAATTGTAATATTTTTGTACTTTGAATTCTTGTGATTATATATCATAGCATATATCTATCTATCTATCTATCTATCTGTCTATCTATCTATATATATGTGTGTGTGTGTGTGTGTGTGTGTGTGTGTACAATCAGTTTCCTATAATGAGTGATTTCCTAATTTTACTTACGGCGTTAATGAAATTTGCAGATATCTTGCTTTTTTATGCATCCTATCCCATCTACACAAAGTTTATTATATTACTTTGTACAAAATATATATTTAAATTCTTTTATAGCATATTTATTTTGGGGGGCTGACTGTTTATTTACATTTTCATTGCCAAGTTAATTAAATTAGTTACACATAATTGACTTTGGCTTTCAATGAGAATCAGGAAACATTTAAGAAGAAAGTTTGTGAAATAACAAAGTACTTTTAAAAAGCATTCTGTGATCAGAGTATTACAAGGAAAGTAATAACACATAAAGCAAAGATAGCCATAAAATATGTACTACCACTCCATTGTTATTTTAATTTTCGTATTTATCTAATTTATTACAAAAATGTGTTGAGTACACACTAGGTGCATAATATTCTGCAAGGTGATACAAAGGACTAGGAAATTAACAAAAGTCCTTCCCCTCCCTCCATTTGTTATTTTATTTCAGTTTTATTGAGATCTAATTTACATGCAATCCTTTCTACCTTTAGAAATATTGCACTAGGTCCTAGAGAAGAATGATGTACAGGATACAAGTACATAAATATGCAACTTGAGCTTAATGTATTAGGATTTCAATAGCAATAAACAGAGGGTACTAAGGTGGCATGTAGCAGTGATATCTACCATGGCCCAGAAAGTCAGGGTAGATATGAGGGAGCTCCTACCACAAAGAATGATGAAGATGTGTACACAGAAATTTTTAACTCACTTGTCCTTTAACTATCTTATAATTAAAGACAAGGAATTAGGAAATTCCCTCAAAGGGCTTTTCTGCCCTTCATTTTTTTATTGTTTGCTTGTTTGTTTGTATTTTTAAATCACTGTTGTATAGTAGCACATGTGCCAGCTAGTTTCAGTTTAATCACGTTGTCTTATGTCACTTGGGCCCTTTTGGTACCTGTGGGTTCAATGAAAGAAGCAAATAAACTAAATATAATATAGAATATGAGATTTCTTATGAGGCTCTGACATATGCAATTATAGGGCTGTGCGTGCCTATTGCTTCTGTTTCTGGTGCGAGGGTTGAAATCAACAGGGCAAGTGGTCAGATAGGAATAGTGGAAAAAATGCAGGAAGGAGCAAGTACACATTGGGACCAACCTATGAGGAAAGCTGAAACTCAGTTTCCCTTTCCACCACTGTCAAAGCTTCTAGTTTAGGTGCTGTAGATGACCTGCAAGAAAGGCTATTTTTCTGTGTCATGAAGCTAAACACCAGGACCAGGAGCTGGAGATGCTGAGAGAGGAGCGATGAAGGGGGAAGGAGCTGTAGGCTTAACTGATGCCCCAGGGGCTGTAGTTGGTTACTCAAGATTTGCAGAAGGAGGTCCCACAGACACTGTGTGCTGAGGGCAGAGCCACTGCCCCACACCAATCATGGGAGCCTCAGATGAGGAACAGATGCCTGCATGAGCTGGACATGCCCCTGTACTCTGCTCTGGCAATGAGAAAAAGGTTGTGTGTGATGCTTCTTTCCCTCCTTTCAAATCTCACACAAATGCTCGTTAGTGGCCAGAACTACACAGGAAAGGGAACTCTGGGAAATGTAGTCCTAGTTCACTAACTTGGTTGTCCTACCCTTTCAGAGCCATGGAAAATCTTACAATCATTTAAACTCATCCTCGATCCAAATATATGCAACTGTGCAGCTATGCTAAAGTTTTTCTGCTGTGTTATGTCCCAATCTTATTCTCCTCACATCTGGTAGTATATTATGGATAAAAGGGAGAAAGTTAGGGTAAGCTTTAGTTTGACTGAGTTTTTCTTACTATATGGTTGTGGCTGCATCTCTTCTCCTTTTCGAAACTTAGTTGCCTATCCGTAAAATATGGACAATCTCTCCCACCCACATAGGGCTGTTTTGAGAATTACATGGGATGTCGCTGAAAAGTACCAAATATAATATCTGGCAAATTATAAGTGCTCCATGAATATTAGTTTGGCAGTGGTATTGGAATATTGTTTCAGCATATAACCTTGCCTCTGACCTTATTATATTGACTAACTTCAAAATTGTTCCTCTCTATCTCAAAATGTCTCCTAATTCTTATAACTACCAACCATCTCATAGAAAAAGTCCCATTTCTCTACCATTTTATTGATTTATTCTACAAATTTTGATTTATTGCTTATGGAGAGGTTCAGAACAAGTCACCCTGAAATGTGCCTGTGTGATGCTTGAATTATTTTGAACTAAAGGCAACCAAGACCCTTCAGGCTCAGTAGAAACTTCTGATTCCCCCTCCCCAACCCTTAACTATCTAGAAAAAATTAAATTAGGGGCCTTGCCCATATTAGAGTTACCACCAGAAATAACTTTTTATGACCTATCTATTAGTGAACATTTGCTCTTTTTATTGTCCTGTGAATGACCTTCCTCTCCTCTGAAGCCTTAAGGTGCCTTACCTCATCCTTAGCTCTGAATATCATATGTACCTTTTTTCTCTTTCTGTCTTTGAACCTGTCATATATGTGGGGTCTCTGATTCCCTCGTGTATATAATGTTCCCATATGTACATATGTAATTACATCTGGTTATTTTTTCTTATTAATCTGTCTCATATCTGTTTGATTATTAGACCAGCCAAATGAACTGTGAAGGGTAGAGAGAAATTTCTTCCTCCCCCCACTTATTATAAGGCCAAGTTAGGAAAATTATATTTCTATATGGAACATATTCACCCACATGGAACTTAGAGATAACCAACCAAAAAGCAGGATGGTTTCTTACTATGGTAAGTTCTGTCAAGAAAATAAATAGTATGCTGTGGTAGGGTATGAATCTTAGGCAGACTGCTTCAGTAGGTTTTATCAGAAAAGATGTTTTATTAAAAAAGAAAAAAAAATTTGAAATGAGATCTGAAGCATAAGGATCATCCAGGCCAAGAGAAGCATACAAATGTCCCGAGTCTCAAACTGACTTGAGGTGGGGAGGTTAGGGGCAAATATGGGGACAGGGTCATGAGAAGTTGCAGAGGAGATGGGACCAAACCATGCTTTGTGGGGATGAAGATTCAGGTTTATTCTATCAATCATCCTCATTCTTACTAGTGTTTTTAATTTCTCTCTTTCCACTGGACGTTTTGTTTTATTCTAAAATTAAGCTAATGTCTTTCATTCCAATTAAGTAATTAAATTCCTTCATTCTGATACTTCTTCAAACTACTACCCTAGCTAGCTCTCTTATTCCCTTGAAAGCCAAACTTTTCAAAAAAAGCTAACAGTTGTTATTTCCTTCCACTTGTGGTTTAATTTGGACAGGGTCTGGACATATTACTCTCATTGATCTACTCAAAGAGTTTTCTCAAAATAATCCCCTCTTGCTAAGTCCAATGAGATTTCCTTGATGAGTGTTCCTTCTGCTACATGTTAGCCTTCAGGCTTCATTGTGCAATTTCTCTGCCACATCACAATTCTATTCCTCTTAGCTTTTAGGCACTGTTCTTCAATTTCCTTCCAATAGACTTCTTGTTCCTATTCCATAAGTATAGAAATTTCCCAAAGTCTCTGTTCTTGCTCATCTATGCTACTCTTTTTCTATATATTTATTTATATAATCTAATCCTTTGGCTTCAACTATTATCTTTGCCTGAATAGTCACAAATCTGAATCTTTCATCCTGATAATTCTCTTATGTTGTCATATTTTATTTCCAAAAACTTGCAGGCTAGCTCTACCTGGATATCACTTAGGCACTGCCAGCTAAACACGCTGAAAGGTAGATCATTATTTCTTCTTCAAGAATCTGGGTTCTCTATTTTTATTTATGGTGAGTTTACCATTTGAAGATGTATAATTATCCTTAAGTCTTTTCTTCTCCCCCTTCCCCATTCCTCACTCTTAAGTTATCACATTTCCTTATATGCTTTGAGAAAAAATCTCGCACTGACTTTCATATCTTCCCACCACCAAGTCCCCAAAGTTGTTCTTCTTGTGTTCATCTTTTCTTCTTCCACCTGCTGCAACCTCCTTGAAGGCTTTCCTACTCAGCTCATATCTTCTCTCTTCTGAATCTTTCCTCTTTCTACCAATCATTCCTATCAAGATACAAAAAAAGCTCTTAACCCTCCCATATAAACGAAGACAATAATAAATGACAAAACATCAATAAAAACAAAAGAAATACTTTCCCTGAACCTATATTGCTCTTCCGTACCTCTCCTATTTCCCAAACTTCATTTAAAGCTATACTTCTAGAAATAATTATCTCTATAAAAATGTTTTTAATTCTCCACTTGTGTTCATTTCTAATCTTGGTAAAGTCTGTCTTTGTCCAAAACTCCATTGAAACTACTTTTGTCAAAATTCAATGATCTTTTCATGTGGCTAGTATAAGGATTACTCTACTTTTGTCTTGTTGACTCTCCCAGAGGCACTGATCATGTTTGACTGTTTTCTTCTTTGTAGCATTCTCTTTTTTTTTTTTCTTCCAGGGCACTCCTTTGACTTCTTAGTTTTTCTACTATCACTTTAGCTGGTGCCCTTTAGCCTTTAACAGTTATTGTTACTATTATTTTTTAATCATCTAGATGTTTAGTACTTAACCATCCAATGGGCAAAACCCCAATATTTTCATCCAAGATCAACATACAATTTATGAGTCTATAATTGATTTCTCCCCATATAGCAAAGGTTTGAATAAGAAATCTTTTCTGCATTGATATTTGGTTAGGGCAGAAAACTGAGAGTTAAACCTGGGCATTACCAGAACGTTCATAAACCTTGTGATAGAAGAGTTGTTTAAGGCAGATGCAGTACATGGAAAACGCTTTGATGCCTTCAAAGTATAAGCAAAGGTGTGAATAAGAAGGAGTTCTTAAAGTTCTTCAGACAGTGTACTGGAATTTAATAGTCGACCTATTGTTGTGCCTATTTTTTCCTTAGGGTAGCTTCTCATTCTTTTATTAACTCATGCATTGAAAATATTTTTGAGCTTCTTACATGATAAGAACCTCAAAGAAAAATAACCAAACTGTTAGACATAAACTTGGCAGAATTTTTCATTTCTCTCTAAGCCTTTCCAGTTTAGAAGTTTTGTAAGTACAGGACTAAATTTTTTTTTTTTTGACTTGTTATAGTTACTTTATCTCCCCATTACTGTCTGGGACATAATGCCCAGTTTTAATTATACAAATTTGCTTTTCTGTGTTGATTTGTTTTTCAGCCTGACAGTATGTAATGAGAGCAGCCAATGGGGATAGAATTTGCAGAATTATTGTGTAAGTTCACATTTTGACAAATAACTTAAATTCCTCTGAATTTGCCTTTTCTTTCCTTTTTTTATCCCTCTTTTATCCCATTAAAATTATTTGATTTATTACTTTCTGGACATAAATTATTTTGCCTGGTGTACCTTTAAATCAAAGTCAAATAAGAAAAACCGATTTAATATTTTATTCCAGACTTATCTCTATAACCTTTGGCTTAGCCCTGTCAGGAGTGATATGTCAATAATATCTTTTTGTACAGTATTAATTCCTCATAATATTTTATCTTTTTTAAAATTTGTGGATTGTAACAAAAAGTGCTAAAAAGAACATCCAATGAATCCAATTGTGATTTAGTCTTCAAGTTGCTATTTAATTCATTATCTTTAATTCATCTGTATTAATGGTATTCTTCTCTCTGATTATTAGTAAACGTTGGACAAAAATCATAACTCTTTTTCTTGACATTCAAGGCTTTCTAAATTTTAATGCTAATACTGAATATTTATTTGCTTTCCTGCATAGCATTCTTCTTTATTCCTGGGTCTCAATGTTTTTTTCTGGAGATGAGTAAAAGACCCAGTCAGAGCTTATCCAAGCCAATGATGGGACTCTTGAATGAGATTACTTGGATTTGTGGGGATGTAAATCTGAAGCTCTTTAATTCATTTTGCCATCTTACCTTCATGAAAGAAAAAAGTATATCTGAGAATGAAACCAATAGAGAAAAAAGCAGATCACACGGATGTTGATTTAATTTCTTGATGAAACCATGCCTAAAGGTGGAAGCCTTTGAGTTTTTTATTTATGTGAACTAATGTGTGTGTGTGTATTTTATATATATATATATATATATATATATATATATATATATATACACACAACGTGTGTGTATCTATACATATATAATGTGTGTATACACACACACACACACACATTATACACACATACACACATGCACAAATAAAACTTCATCTCTATCTCTTTCTCTCTCTTTTCTTTATGCTGGTTGGTACTGAATTTCCCACTACTTTCTACTAGAAGTATTTAACTATCTGAATATTTTATAAAATAACTGTTTTTGAAATTTTTTTAACATTCTCAAACACTTTGTTGACTCTCCTGACATTTTACTAATATGAGCTTTTTCTTTCACTTTGGATTATTTATTTTGCTTTCTGTATTTTTGCTCACTGAACTTAAAGCCAAATACATTTCAGTAGTAAGAGTTACTTGTATTGGATAGTCTTATGAAACAACCAAATATTGTTTTTAACTATCATTTATATATTGTGCTGTTGCCCAACATTTCTAATTTGTACTGTTAAAACAGTAAAATAGATGCTGTTTAATAACCGTATCTTGTATTTTATTCTATCCCCAGTTGTGCTTAAGAGTTTCCCTACCTAGAAGAACTCAGTGAACATTTCAGCTTATTAAAAGATATGCACAAAATGAGTTCATTTGTGGGATATTATAAACCAGAAATTCTAGACTTAAATACTCACAATGGTAAGTAATAAAAAAAGAGTAAAGCTAATGTACAACTATAGGTGCTAAGCTATTGTATTATGTTTATCTTTAACAGTGGCTTAGTCACATGGCCCTTTTAAACCCATTGTCCTTTAAAATATTAAAGCTGTGTGCCTGTCAACAATGGCCAGACCAAACCAAGACAGTGCCTGACTAATCTAGCTTTGTGCTGATGGCTACCATCTTTGTTGAAGGTACCCACCTCACTCTTTTAGATTTCAACTGCTACTGCTGCATTTCTAATAATAAGTTATTCAGACCCCAACTTCTCATCCTCAGATGCTCATTGTTATAAGAACATGGCTTTCCATCTCACTATAGAAATATACTACATATTTCAGAAGACTTGAAGGGTCAATCATAATGTAAAATTTATATGTGTAAGGGTTGTTACATCATTTAACATGCATAATAATTTAAAATGGAATTGTTATATGAAAATAAGCATGAATATATTATGAAGTAGGTTATAAATTTCACATGAATTTTCATTAATAAGTTGAAGCACATTTTTCGCCTAGTTTTTTTCCCCCTCTCTCTCTCTTTCTCTCTCTAACTCTGTAACTCCTCCCTCTCAATAAAAGAAAACAATCAAAGAAAAGTATTTACCAGCCATACATATTCTACTATCTCTAGCTATTAGGATTATTTTGGTGAAACCATTAGGAAACTGTCCTAAACTGATACATCTTCTATTTTCTTGGGACATTTCAGGAGTATCAAAACATTTATTGAATTATAAGCTCATTCTAACTTATTGCTATCTCCAGTCAGTTCAGCTGAGTACTTTTTGTCTCCTCCACTCCAATATCTGTGTCAAATGTTGAATCTAATATAAATAGCCCAGCCTTCAACAAACTATCAATTACTTATGGGGAGGGAAAAAGTGAACTGCCATAGACCCATGGCTCTCCTGAATTAAGCACTCAGGATTTCATACATATATTCCATGCTGGAAAGCCCAATTTTGTTGAGGTTGATGTTTGGATTTCATGTGGAGCTATTCATTGAGTCCTGCCGACCTCCCGCCATTTATATTGGCTTCTGATATAATTTATTGTATTTCATAAGTAAAGTTAGGTGCTGTGGGGCATTATTGAATGTGATATGCCCATCACAAATGTCAGGGGTTATCTCTACAGAGATTTGATGAGTACTTCAAGGTTTCTGATTTTTAAGGATTTAGACAATGTTATAAGTTATAAATATTTCAAGTTTCATCTAGCCATCTTCTGAATTCTATTTATTTTCAACTAAATATCAATCCTCATGTTCCATGTGTCTTGAGAAGCTCCCTAGCCTGGTTCTCTCTTTTTTTTTTTTTTTTTTTTTTTTTTTTTTTTTTTTTTTTTTTTTTTTTTT
Organism: Macroglossus sobrinus; assembly: GCA_004027375.1. Taxonomy (NCBI): domain Eukaryota; kingdom Metazoa; phylum Chordata; class Mammalia; order Chiroptera; family Pteropodidae; genus Macroglossus; species Macroglossus sobrinus. The sequence goes on along the minus strand of PVKZ01002889.1, from coordinate 29,001 downwards.
TTTTTTTTTTTTTTTTTTTTTTTTTTTTTACAGAAGGGGCTAGATCCATTTTACACTTACATGGGTGTGCATATTTGTATTATTGCCTAATGTACAAATTATCAAATATAATCAATCTTTTTTATGTAGGAAAAAATCTTTACTGTGATTATTTCAGTGGTGGGGATGGCGGACAGATTCCCAGGAATTATAAGACTTTACTAGGGAGTTTGACGTCAAGCTCTGTGCATATCAATTGAATCTCTGACATATATTATAGGCAATTAAAGAGATAGTGAGATTTTTTCGTAAAACGTAGTCACATTCCCCGAAGAACAAAGGTACAAGGCTATCCACAATGCCATGCACCATATGATTTCTTTTACTAGGAGATTATTTCTAAATATCTTCTCTCAATGGTTTGACAAAGTTTCTTAGTACATGCAGTTTGAGGAATGGGGGCACTGGAATTAAAATTTAGTTTTAAATCCCAACTCTGTTGCTTTTTAGCCATTACTTAACTTCTGTGATTCTATTTTCTTATCTGTAAAATGGTGGTGGTGAATATAGCATGAGTGCCAAAAGAATAAAGTTGTAATAATTAGGTGAAATGCTGAAATTAAAAGAATAAATTACCTGGCACTTAGTAGGGGAAATGCATCAATCTCACACACTCTGATATAATGTTTAAAAATACTAAATGACTGTCAAAATGATGCAATGAATCTCATACTTTTTTGATAGAGTGGAATATTTTCCCAACATAAAGACCATTTTAACGCCAAATTTAATATGTATTTAAATTATTTAATATATTTAATTATTTGAACTTTGTACCTGCTACTTCTTCATCATTAGGCTCAGAGACAGTTAATCAATTCTTTCTTTCTTTTACTTAGGATGGATGCTATTTGTTTTGGTTCAATACTATCTCTTTTTTGATTAACAATAAATTGCCATTCATGGTACCATTTGTAGATGGGAACCTAATAACCTAATAACCTCAAACTGTAAATTTATTTTAGTTATTCCCTGTGAGCTTTCATAGCTCTTTCTTCATAGTTCTAATACATTCTGTACATTGTATTGCTTAAAAATAATGACAATTGGTATTTCTGAATAAGTAAATAATATAAAACCATGATAAAATAAGATGCAGAGAATACAAGAACATAAATATTTTTGTAAAAGGATGTTTGTTACAGTACTGTAAGTAGGAGCAAAACAAAAGAAAAATTTGGAAATATACATTAATTAAGGAATTATTTTATAAATTGTGGTTTGACGATTCTGAGCATTCCAGTCAAACCCTAAGGGTGTTCCCAGTATGTGCTGGTTGATATTTCTGTCATGGATCTCACAAAATCTATTTTGTAAAGTTTCCAAAGTTCTGTTCTTTATGCTTTATACAGGGACTATGTTTATATGTCTACCAAACAGCAATGCTTCTTTGGAAGAAAATAATATTATTCTGCTTTGATTAAAGCTCTTCATGTTTTTAGTAAAAAATACTTTTCCATTTCTTCATTTATGTTAATTTTAATATTTCATCAGAAAGCCCCAGTTTAGAGCAACAGTTTAATGTTCTGTAATCTATGAGCAACACACATAGCCTGTCAAAATAGCAAAATATTATTTCTTTATAGATAAATAAGTTTATGATTTTTTAATCTGTATGTTTATGCTATCAAGATGAGCTCATGTCTTGCCTTGATCTGTATATATGAATACATATATTATTTTCACCATTTTTACTTTGCAGTAAGTGGCAGCTATTATTTGCTAAAAGGAGATGACCAAGATTAAAGAAATGTTTTTATGTTGTAACTAAGGATATAAAAAGGGTTCCCTGGACCAATTCCAATGTGCTGTGGGTGGAGGGCTCTCATACCAATAAACAATTCTTGGATGCCAGCTGAGTGTCTGAGAAGTCAATTCTGTTAATATCTACCCAGAGATCTAATCAAATTCCACAGGTAAAGTGCTCAGTCCTATAAGACCACCCTCTACTTTAGATGCCAATCACAACCCCAGGTTGTTACCTATGTTTCTGGTCCACCTGTTACAAATCAGAAGTTCCTATGGCTCCCTCCTAGGTTCAATAAATTTGCTAGAATGGCTCTCAGAACTCAAGAAAAACTGTTTCCTCACTAGATTACTGATTTATTACAAAGGATATTAAAGGATGTGAATCAACGGGCAGATAAAGAGATACATAGAATGAGGTCTCAAATGAAGCACTTCTGTCCTTAAAGAGCTCAAAGCTCACTACAATGGTACAAATTGTTCTGGTTCCTTAATGTGGAAGTTCTGTGTAAAAGAAAGAACAAAGGAGCTGTTCTCCTGGGTTTTTATGGAGCTTTATTGCATAGTCATGATTGACTATTTATGATTGAACTCAATCTCCAGCTCCTTTCCTCTCCTGGAGGTCTGGGGGTTAGGACAGAAAGTTCCAACCCTCTAATCATCTGATTGGTTTTCCTTCCCAGCAGCTAGCCCTCACTCTTGGGCAGGGTCCAAAAATCTGCCTCATTAGCATAATAAAAGAAACCTTTATCACTCTTCATACTTAGGAAATTATAAGGGTTTTGGGAGCTGAGAGCAAGAAATTGCAGATGAAGACCTAATACCTTATAAATCACAATAGCATAGGAAGAGGACTTATGGCAGAATATCACTAAATGAAGAAAGAAATATATTCCAATAACTATATTACTTGAATAATGCTTTTTACTATTAAATTAAAGAGTTACAATAATTATCTGTAGACTTTCAAGAAGAATAAAACACTTATGCATATAGTCATGGATTTGAGGCCTAAATTATTCAGAGTATTTTTCTACACAGTGCTTATTCTCTGGATATTGGTTTAACTACACCTGATAAGGTTTTTGTTCTCAGCTTGACTATTTTGGACTGGGTACCCAGCATTTGAAAGGTTGTTAAATTTCTATTTTTTGCTGAAAGAATAAAATAATGGAAAGCATGTTCAAGTACATAAGAGGTTCATACCAGAGACTGTATAAACGTTATTATGTAAGAATTCAGTGTCTGGAGAGAAATGAGAACTGAGTACAGATTCTCAAAGTAATGAACTGGTAAGCATATAGCCAGCTCTGTTATATTTAGCTGCACATGAACAATTTTTTTTTTTTAATTTGGATTGACAGTTTTATTTAAAATTGCTAGTGAGATGAGTTAGTTATTTAAGTTTCTTGGTTACTTAGAACTTTTGAACTATACATTTTTAGTCTTTATTGTTTTATATTTTACTATAGATTAGTGAATGGTAATATCCATATTTGCAGGACTGTTCTGACTAAAATGGAATAAAACATATATCTATACTAAAATGTAGAGAGTTGTAAGTATTTAGGCATTGTTATTTTTCATCATTCTGAGCACATTACCAACAAGTATATAAGAATTGTCTACAGATATTTTCTGTAGACAATTCTTAGCCAATATCTGTAGTTATTTTAAACGTTGTATAGAAAACATTAACACTTCCAAATGTAATATCCTATCTATGATATACAGATTAATGTGGAAAAAACAAAGCAAACAAACAAACAAATAAACCAATGGCTAGTTAATGCCATGGCAAGAAAGACAATGAGAAAATCTGTTACCCGTGCATCTGTTTAGCTTTCTGTTTCAAAGATTGCTAGAAAGATCCTCAAATTCACAATGCTGAAATGTTGATTTGACACTATAAATTCAACCCAACATAAATGTTTAAGCTAACTAAATATACACAATTATTTAAGTTATATTTGATTCAGAAAATATATGGATAAGCAGAAAAATTATTCAAGAATTTAAATGATTTCCATTTCTGTGAACATTAGCCACATTCGGATTTAGCCATGGAGCTTACTTACCTCAGAAATTGCTGTCTTTAATTAAGTTGCCCATGAAGTTTCTTGGCATTAAGGATCATATTAGTCTCCTACAATAATTGACTAATATGGTTCAGCTAAATTTTAACTTTTACTATATTCTAAAATCTAAACCTGATATAAAGGATGTAAACATGACTTTTTATATTTACATTCTTATAAACATAGAACTTGTTTTCAGTTTGGAAAAATATGAAGAACCATTTAGAAAAAAATGATTAGCTATTTGTGTGAATACCATACTTCTTAAAATAAAACCTACTTATGAAAGAAAATAAATGTTTAAGAAACTAAATGAGATAAACATATAGAATTTATTTTTACGTATTTAACTATGATTAGACTACATATCATATTTTTTTAGTGTATTTTTCTTGGAACACGAACTTAAAACACATAAAATTAAGAAAAATTGTTGGTGCTATCTGTCTTCAGTGAACACTATGGTATTTTGTCTCAGATTCACAGACTGATGAAGAAAACAGATAATCCTGTGTTGATTTACAGAGCAATAGCTATCTTTGCAACCAGAGGGCTAGAAATATAATCTTTATCTTATCTTAAATAATAAAAATTCCTACATATTTGCAGAATAAATCAAAACAGAATATCTGCAGAGAGAACCTAAATTCCCAACCACAATGTCCATATTTCTGACCAGCATTCCCGCTGTCGATTCTATCTGGAGTCTTTCCACACTTGCCCAGCAGGTCATCAGTTTTCTTTATTGATTTGAAATCTGCTTCAAATACAAATGGTAGTCAATGGAGGCAAGACGATTGCATATGAAGGGCAAGATTATATATACTGGAAGGAGACCTCAAACAGCTCCAAGTGCAGAAACAAACAAATATGTCCTTCATATTCATAACTCAGGAGGATAGTACCCAATTAGCAAAAGGCATAACTTTGGTTTTGTTAATATAATACCAGATTTCTGGATGTATATTGTATTTTCTTTCAGTGCTAGCAAGAAAAGAAGAGAAATTGAGATAATTTTCTTCTTTTGTCCAAACTAATTCTTCATATAGTTTGACTGCTTTTCTGCCATTCTTCCACCTGGGAAAAAGAAGACTCAAGATGAATCAAAAGAAAAAAAAAGAGTGTTCAAATTTCATGCCCTGAATACACATCTTTTGCTCAACATCCCAAGGGGTTTTGAGAGATTTTTGTGTCCATTACTTACTTTCAGGTGGCTGGCAAAGCTAACGAGTGGAATGAATTGTATATACTCACAAGCCTGGAAGTCAAGCTGTTGTGCAATGTGTGGTGGGTATGGAAACACACAGGATAGTGCCATGGGTATACATAAAAAAAAAGAATTTATTTCGAGAAAAAACTTAGAATCAGGAAAACACTATACAAGTTCCCTGGAGGTCTCATTATTTCACATGAAGATGTGCTTAGATTGGGCATGGTTGAGCTAGATGCAAAACAGAAAGGACTCTAAAAGTTGATCCCTATCCCATCATGCTCCTCATATTTTTAAGGAATATGGCAATAAGCCACATTTATTCAACTCTGTAACAACAAAAATTTCTCGGTGAAGGAAGTGTCCTCTTTATTAAGGAGAAACCTCTGGAACTTTGGCTGGTACCAGTCTGATCTTCTGTTGATATAGCACATCCATGCCAAGCCCATTCTTTGCTTGCCCACCAAAATGGGGAAGAAATGAGCTCCCAAGTAAGTACTATCTGAATTTGTCTCTCCTCACTGGCCCAACTCCTTGGCACATTCTAGTGCAATGAAAAAGTTTTAACTTAACGCACTTCTCAGTCAACAATGCAGCTGTGAAAACAGCTTCCTGATCAAAAGGATGCTGTCCACATTCTATTCATAAGTCCTCAACAGTCCCAGCCAGCAACAGAAAGCTACCTTGTACAGTTTAGAAAACTGGTCTTGAAATCCTATTCTATATGGCATAGTGATACATCAGCTTACCTCGTGGATAAAGCAATGCCAGAAAAACCAGTTGCTGAGAGACAAAGTTTATCATTTGAAGAGCTAAGTAAAGGCAAATTTAATTTCCTCCAGGAGAAAATGTCACCACCACCATTGCTAAGCACAAAGGATTCTAAGTGAAATTTGGCTATATCCTCATATAAATTTGCCTCCAAAAGAGAGATACATGATTTGTGACCAAAGAGCCATAATATTCCCCATGGATTTATTTAATTTATGAAGAAAAAGGCAAAGATATGATTAGAAAACCTACCCTGCCATTTTGGTTGAAATTGAGAAAAATTAAACAATTTTTTAAAAATTAAAAAATAACTTGAAATTTTTGTGCCAGTAACTGAGATGCAAGTGATTAATAGCTCCTCAAATGAGATCCACTTATGATGTGTTCCCAAAAAAGAGAACAGTACTTGGTTTCTAGTTACCAGATTTCACTTCACATTTTTTAATAAACATTGAGTTCCAGATCAACACACACACACACACACACACACACACACACACACACACACACACACACACGTACCACAATTTTGCATAAAATTAGAATTATTAAATAAGTCAAGGAGTGCTCCTTTTTAAAATTCTATTTGGGAACATCAAAAAATTGTTATTTTATGAATGGCATGTTTTATTATACCAGATGTTTTGAAGCAAACAAGTTCAAAAAAACAAACAGAAAATAAATAGTAATGTCTTTTTTATTTTTTTATTTAGTATTCATTTGATTAGGTAGTCACAGTGTTTTATAATGATAAAGACATTTTGGCTAAGTATATTCTTAACTTGATAAATCATGTAAGTTCTGCTTCGATCAAGAAAATATTTCTCTTTATGTCAGTTCCTATAGATAGGCAGTCAGCATGCATACATAAAATGTAGAAATATAAACCCAATAGCAACCTCACAGTGTTATTTTCAGAATTAATGCAATTTTATTTACTAGGTTGATAGTAGTTGCTAGTACTGCCAATACTCTTTTCTATAAGTTTAGTGTGTTATCTCTTTTATTATCCCTCAATTAAATGTCATCTTTTTGTATTTGCCTCATTCATCACAGTTTATAAAATCTGTTTTTATTTATTTATTATTTATTTGTGTATGATAATTAATTTTATTTTGTTTCTTTATTTGCTTATTTATTAATTAAAGAAATGATTTAAATTTCCCCCCTCGTCTACCTCCTCCCGCCACAATCTTGTTTGAATTCTTGCATTCAACCCGTTTGTATCTCTCCCAGATTTATACTATTTTTCCATTTAATGAGCACCACAAAAAGGTCATGTTGAACAAGACAGATTTGATAATAGAGTTCTGTTAAGTTATAGTTAGAAATCTCTTTACCCTTGCCTGAGTAATCAACATTACTTTGATATATTCTTTCAACATATCATTAATCTATATACCTATCTGTATTCTTCTCCATGTCCCAGTACCTCACCATATCAATAAGAAAACTATAAAGACACCATCAGATTTACATACACTGGAACTATGGACTCCTTCTAATCTATCACTTTAATACTGCTACACAATAGGAAAAAAAAAAACACTAAGCTTACAAACAAGAAAACAAGAGGTAGGGAAGAAGTTACTTGAAGCAAGATTTACAAAAACTAGTTAAACATAACCCAACGAATATCCATTGCATTTTAGAAGGTGGTGAGCCTCAAAACAAGAAGTGGAGCCCACCCAAGAGTCTTAAACTTTTAGAGGTTCTCTTTCTGGACCAGGTCAATCTGTTATACTTTTTATGCAGTATCTGGTACCAGTTTGTTTTGGGCTGTTACTTTCTATTCCTATGGTGTCTATTTCACTTCTTGTTTTTCAGAAACACTAAAGGGCAAAAGTCTGGTAGTCCCACTGTATTTTCTCAGAATCCTCTCCCCTGTCATACTTACTTATGGCCTTAACAGACATGAGAAGTAACCCATATCAGAAGGGACTGTACTAAGCAGTGAGTGAATGAGCTATCTATAAATTTCTGCTTTGAAATTTTGCTTAGTCAGTTTTTAACAGGAAGGTAATGTTTTATATTGTTCAACTAGTACAATCAAGCCTTGACAATAACTAAAACACTTAGATAATGGGGTGTAGGTAAATTTAGCAAGAGATTCAGTTATATTTTTTACAGGTAATAAATGTCCCTTTTTTGAAATAGGGCAAAGCTGATTCCTTTGTTATTTGATTGGTTGTTCTAATTGTACCTAGTTGATTGTCTGTTAATTCTCAAAACATATTTCAAAAATACAATTAGGATGCAGAGAATCGAAACCAAACAACACCTATCTTCTACATAGAGCACTGCTAACCGACCCTTCTCTTGTTATATTCAAGGTAATTAAGGAAGACAACTGTATCTTAAGAATTTGGGACAAGCTAGAGAGAAAGTAACAGAACAGATGGAGAGAGAGCTATATTTTGCCTTAAGAAAATCAAATTATGTCATTTGTGGGTAGGCCTCTATAATCCTGAGAATAGGAGGTAATTTTTACAAATATAGTGGCATATTATATAGGTTGTAGGAAGTTCAGATTTTTTACTTTCTGGTAGATCTTTCATAATAAAAGTTAGGTGAACATCCCTGGTCCCCATTCATTTATTTTTTTTTTTTTTAAAAAAAGCATAGTGGCTTCTGTTGTGGAATATTTCTGAGGGTCAGACTACATATTCTTCTGAATTGAGGCCAGAAAAAAAATCCTTCCATTCATAAGGGAAAGTGATAAATGTGTCCTTTAGGAGCTATTGAATTTACCTTATATACTGCAGCAGGTTCAATTCTTAAACATTACGAACCTGTATAGCACTTGATTTCAGAATGCAGTGAACTGAATCCCACTGACAAGAAACTGTATTCACATATTCCTTTGTGTCTAATCTTGAAACAGGCAAAATGACGCAAGTTGTTTTGGTGCTATCAGATAGAGGGCTTTTTTCTTCCTTCAGGCCTAGGAATATGCATTAAATCTTCTCTTCTGGCTATAGAAAAGTGCAATGTTCTGTCCTGCTTCTATCTTTTCTAGAGAATACCAATTTGAGGAGCTCGAAAAATTTTTGCTATATCTTTGTTGAGTGAATGGAGATGATAAGCTCAAAAGTTTTATGAGTGTAAAGATGGGGGATTGGCAGGCACACTCCAAAGAAGGAAAGTTGGGAAGAAAATTATGATGAGGGATGAGGGATCTGCTTATGAGGAGTTCATAATTGGAAATTTCAATAATAAGACGTCATAATTGAAAGCATTCTTAGATCCCTTTTCCTTTGTACATAACTGGAAGAATCTTTAGGCTGAGACATATGGCCCCATTATTCTAGAGGTAAGAGAGAAATAACCTTTTCAAAAACTTTAGGAGGGGAAAAATTGTGTAGATAATAGAGACTCTGTCCATTCCTTTGGCGACCAAATCAAAGTTGTGACAGAAACAAGGAGCAGCAGCAAGGAAAAATCTCCTGGGATTTAGATGGACAAGCCATACAAGAAAGCACCCTGCAACAGCAGAAGGTAGGATGGAGAAAGGACAGGGGGTTACTGGGTTCCTAGTGGCTGAGACAGAGGCTGCAGCAGAGGCAGCAGAGGCAGCAGCAGCAGCAGCAGCAGCAGCAGCAGATACCTCTCAAAGATGCTGCTTTTGCGAGCAGATTTTCTCAGTGATGGACCTGCTTGCTCTGAGCACCAATGCTAATTAGGCTGCACACAGTGGGCACCAGGGACTTACAGAGAGACATTGTCGGAGTGAGGGCTGAGAAGAGACTCGCTTCATAAAGAAGTGCCGGCAGTATTCATTGTATCCTTTTGAGCCCTCCCCACCACCAGTGAGCTGGACACAGCACTGCCATAGCTGTGACATCATCATACTAAATAACAAAAGTCGCTCCTCCCAGAGGATTCTCTGAAACCCCACCTCCCCCAACTTGAGCTCCACTCAAGCAACATCCAAGTGTATCCTCAGCGAGTCAGGTGCTCCTTGCTGAGGCTCACACTAGTGGAGGCTGTGGTCTCTGTTTCTGGTGTGGCCTTTTGAGGCAATTATAAGCACAGCATCTGTGGATTGCTTGCTGAGTCTTAGCAAGTAGATCCAGAGGGGTAGACGCTTGGGCTAAATTTGGCCTGCAGCTGAACCCCTTTCAGGACTGTGCCACTGAACACCTACTTCACAAATCCACACTAATTAAAGCCTGGGAGATTTAGGAACTTTGCTTAATACATAGAAACAGACACAGAAAGGCAGCCAAAATGGGAAGACAAAGAAGCAGAAATCATATGAGAAAACATAACAGAGATCCAGATATAATGGAGTCAAGTAATCTAACAGATACAAAATTTAAAACACTGGTTTTAAAGATGCTCAGTGAACTTTTGGGACATATAGACAAATTCAGTGAAAACTCAACAAAATAGATTGAAAAACATAAACATGGAAATTAAAATTATAAAAGGGAACCAGTTTGAAATGAAAAACACATTATCTGAGATAAGAAGTATAGTAAATGGAATAAACAACAACAAAAAATAAACAAAGTGAATAAAGAAGAGGATTAAATGCCCTATCTAGAGGACAGGAAAGCCAATCAGGATGCTCAATCAGAATGGTAAGAAAAAAGAGGCCAAGACTGTAAAAATAATTTAAGGAGGATATGGGACACTATTAAGGCTTCAAATAGTCATCTGATCAGTGTAACTGATAAAATCAAGAGTTTGAAAAGCTATTTGAAGAAGTAATGAAGGAAAACTTCCCTAATCTGGTGAAGAAAGTGGACATAAAACCCCAGGAAGCTTAGAGAATTCCAAAAATCAGGGATCCAATTGGCTCACATCAAGACACATCATAATTAAAATGCCAATGGTTAAATACAAAAAAAAAAATACAAATATTAAAAGCAGCAAGAGAAAAACAAATAATTACATATAAGGGAACACCTATATGACTAGCAGCTGATCTCTCAAAAGAAACTATTCAAGACAGAAGGGACAGAAGGGCTTGACAAAAATTATTTGACAGGAGGAAGACTCAGGATCCACATCCAAGAATAATTTATTCAGCAAAGCTATCATTTAGAGTTGAAGGATGAATAAAGAGCTTCTCAGACAAAAATAAGATAAAGGAATTTATTACCACCAAACTAGAATTATAGGAAATGTTGGAGGGACTTCATTAAGAAGAAAAAACATGTGTCAAAAACAGGAATAAAGGTTGGTAACAACTATATTCCTATCAATAAGTACCTTAAATGGAAAATAATTAAGTGCTCAAACCAAAAGATAGAGTGGCTGAAAGGATAAGAAAACAAGACCCCCACATATGAAAAGAAAGGAAATAGAAAAAGATATTGCTTTGATAAACATAGAAAGTATTTAAAACAGACAGAGAAAGATAAACACTATATGATTTCACCTATATGCAAAATTTAAGGAGTAAAAAGAACAAACTGATCAAAAACAAACTTGCAAATATAGTGGACAATTTGATGTTGGACAGTGGGGAGGAGGGTTTAGAGGGCTGGGAGAATGGAGTGAAGGGTTAAAGAAGTACAAATTAGTAGCTGATGGATGGTCATGGGGTGGGGAGCATGACATAGGGAATGCAATTAACATTAATACGTTGGCTCGGAGTAGGGTTAAGGGAGGGAGGGAGCAATTGAGGGGATCATTTTACATATAGATGTCTAACCAATGCTATATATGCTATATATTTGAAACTAATTAAAATTAAAAAACAAAATAAATTTTAAAAAACTTTGCAAATTATTTGGAAATCAAATTTGCAAAGTTAGAGCACAGATTTAAAAAGAGATAGTAACTCCTGTTTTGTCAGGTACTAGAAGTGGGGCTTAGCTAAATTGCCAGTTTTCTCTGTTATTCAGTTTCTTCAAGTGAAAAAGTGGCTAATAACAACACTCTCATAGGGTTATCCCACCTAACAATGAACCCATCATATACATGTATTTTAAATATTTGTTATTATAGTTTATCTCATTTATGTAAATATTAAAATATTATAAATAAATTTTGAGAAAGTATGTAAAATACATTAAATTTTTAAAAAGATTTCAACTCATATTTACTGAGCATCTAATATTTACTAAGCATAGATATCAGGTGGAGCTGTAAAGAAAAATAAATAATGGCCCCTGTCTTTAAGGAAGGCACAATCTAGTAACTATATACTGTTAGAATTTGTTGTTTCCTTCTTTTCACCCCTTCTCATTGATGTTTTAATATGGTAGTAAATATTCTGTACATATAATTTTTTCTTTATTTTTGTAACATCTCATTTCTCCTTTACTCCTACCTATTCTTCTTTAAACAAAGTCAGTTCTTTTCTCTCTGTTAACCATTTGTTTCTCAATTTCTAAGTTTTCTGGTATTGACAACACCAAATCCTCAATCCACTTGAAATATCAATTGATGCTGTATATTAGTAAGGGTGAAATAAATGATTATATTTCTAGAGATAAAAGAATTCTATTTCCTCGGAAAAAACTTGTTTCAAAATTAGTTGCAATTCATCAAAAATGATAAAGAAAAAAAATTTAATTTGTTGTTTCTCTAATATACTAAGATATGAACCAAACATGAGATTTATTTATTTATTTATTTTGGAATGCTTCCAGATTTACAATAAAGCTTACATGGTAAATAAATGTTTGTTTTTGAATGTCAGGGTTGAGTAATTTCGTTAGTAGTTTAAAACAAATTAATGTAAAATAAACTTCCTGAAATAGCCTGGTTTCTTTACATTGTAAACTTATAGATGAGCCTTAGTTTATCATTATGAATAAATCATTTCTTTTGTTAATTTTTATTAAAAATCAATTGCCCTTCTTATTGACCACCTCCTAATCCCCACCAGATTTTTTCTTCAAAAGTCAAACACAGAATCAGGAATTTTATTAAATACCCCAATGGCTATCATTAGTTCTGCTACAGTAGGAATATTTATTTCATATCATTCCTGATAATTTTATTTGGAAAATATTTCAATGATTATATCACCACTTATATAATTACAATAATAAATCTTATTCTAGAACAATTTCTGGAGTTAATTTTTAGACTCCAGCCATCACATACGCAGGGGCTTTAATAAATTGTGAGCTAAATTCTGTTTCTAATTCCACAATGTGACATTTTACCCCCAAAAGAGAACTGACTCAATTTTAAGAAATAGTGGGATCTTTTTCACATTTTTCATTCAGAGTTAGGTAAGGCACTCTTGACTCTTTCATTATTGTGCCTGATGGTGAGGAGAGTCCTTATTTTCTCTTCGGTGTAGAATGATGGTTGAGAAATATAGTTAAGAGTTCAGGCAAATCCCACCTCTGCCATCACTTACCTTATTGCATTGGACATGACACTCAACCTCTCTGAGTCTAACTTTCTCATCTATAATAATAGTATTTAGCTCATGATCATGTTGGAAAGATAACATGAGATAACAGCAAAAGTGTTAGCTCATAATAATATTTTTGGCATATCCCTGTAAAAGTTGTAGGGATATGCACAGAAAAAAAATGGAATTCAGGGAAAAAATCAATTTGAGAAAAGGAAAATAGAGAATCAATTTTATATTTGTGTCTAAAATTTTTTGTTTAATGAAAAGAGAAAACCCATGCTATTCAGTCAACTTGCTCTTCGATATTATATAAGATACAATGCCATCTGAGTTAGTTTCTTGAACAGAAAAGTGTAACTAGTACTTCTCCCTCATGGGGTTGCTACAGCAGTTAAATGAGGTGATGTGTATAAAGTGGGCGGTATGGTATCTGGTGTATATATGCACAAAATGTAATCTTTTGAGGGTTGGAGTATAGTCACATGAATGAGTCCAACATACTCTTGAAAGTGAAAACTGGAACTCAGATGAGAGATCAGACTTGAAGACATAAATTTGGGAATCTAAAATAAGGAAAGCATTTATTTAAAAAAATTTTAAAAATTGTAATAACCCCTAAGATTGCAAGGTAAAATATGTTCCCCAAAACTTTATAAATTAAGATTTCTATGTTCTTACTCAAACCCACTGATTTGAAGTCTCTATGGCGAAGGTCACTTATGATGCATATATAGTCAGCTTTGCATTTGGGAATTAAGGAAAAATTTAGGAATGATCTCTAAATTCAGAAGGAGTCCTAAGAAGAATGCTCAAGAGGCCTAAAGAGTTCAGAAGTCTGTGGGGCAGAGACAAAAGAGAAAAAAGTTTCAATAAAGAGATGGACAACAAAATCACATTTTACAAAAAAAGGATAAAGAATGATTAAAATGAAGCAGAAAACTTAGATTCTATATGGCATACCACTTGTATAAACTTAGTATAAATAAATCAAACATATAGATGATTTTCCCTTGCCAAAACAAGGGAAAAAATCAATAGAAGAAAAAAATATTTTTTTAGAAAAGATCTTTTTTTAGCTTTGGCCCATGAAAACCATATAATAATAATAAAAAAAAAGATGGGATATGTAGTGACCCTTAAATGCATCTGAATCATGAATTCATATATCAAAAAAGAGAAACTATTAGAAAGTCCATCTAACTATATCATATAACTGCTAAACAGTGGCTGTTAATAAAATATGTAAAAAACAAGTATAATTTTTGAACTCCTTGTAGTGCCACTCAAGGTGTTTATTCTCCTAGCCATTTGAACCATGCAGGGTTAGATTTTCAATAACTCCTTATTTTGTTTTCTGTACATGTTCAAAGAGTATTGAATAAAATGGCCCATTCAAAAATGCAAGAATGAGAAGTCCACTCTATAGTCTCACTTTAGAAAAATAATTTAAAAGGATGAAATATTAAATGTAAAACATACTGCAGGAGGAAGATTAAAAATGATTAGCTTTCTTCTCTGTTGCTCTGCTTTTCTAGGTGGATGTACATACACTCACATTCTATGTCATTGATTGATCAATCTGGGGAAAAGGCCTGTCAAGTCAGAATGCAATTTGACGATACATGGTTTAGGATTGATCATCCATAGACCGTTGTGGAGAATGTTTAACATTTTCTTAAAATTGACATGAATTTTCACTAAGGCTACCATCATATGAGCCAAAAGAAAAACATCACAGAGAGCAATAGTGTGCATTAAAAAGTTAACTCTTTTAACATGTCATTTTTCTGATACACTTATTAGTGTGAAGACTGCAAGATAATAATGTACTATCAATTTGTAGGTCTCTTTGGAATTTGAGTTCTAAAATATCATTGGAATATAGTTTTTTAAAGCTAAACTGGGTCTATATGGAGCTCATAACCATTGTTTGGTCAAGGTGTAGATTATCTAATTTATAAAATACACTTCTGGTGTTTTATATAAACCATTTTGAAGTAAGTATCAGCACAGGGGTCTCTGAGATTGTAGATTTCCTAGAGATTTTACTGACTCTTTTTTCTCTTTTCAAGGGGAAGATGACAAATAGTTTGACCCAGCTGGAACCTTTTTTATCTGGAAAGCTCTTGTAGAAAGAAATCTTGCTAAAATTGTTTAACGAAAGTCAACTTCTTTGCTCTTTGAGAGATTAAAGGCTTATGCTGCCACATTTGTTGACATAAGAATTAAACACTTTAAAAAATTATACTATTGATTTATTATTATTACTTCTGTGAAATTCTTATATATCTTTCTATTAGAATATGCCAAATCATGTCTTAACTTTCTCCTCTGTCCGCAAGCACTGGCACAAGAACTTACTTGTAATCCAAAAGTGCTTGTATGGTATAGACACTTAATAATGTCTGATAAATTTATCAACCTGTTATTTAATTTATTCTCTCACTTAAAAATATTTGGTGCATACTCACTATATTCCTGTTGACAATCTAGCAACAGGATATATAGCCACGATCTAATATGACAATGTCCCATCTTCTAGAACCTTCCTTTCCACAGAGATGACAACTAAGCAAAACAAATAAGATAATTTCAGAAAGAAATAAGAGTTAGAAAACATAGAGTTAATATGAATAAATAAATGAATGTATGAAATAATGAGTGGCCTAAAATTGCCTGATGGGCACTTTAATTGTCTCCCTGAGTGAGGGTTAAAAAAAACAAAAACAAAAACTGAGTTTAAGTTAGAGCACATTTTTGTTTATTTATTTTATTATACTTATTTCTCTTATTTTTATTATTATTTTGGATTATGTTAAGGCTAGATATAGAAATCTTGGTAAACACTAAACTGGGTTACCAAAGTGAAGTTACATAATGCTGATTCCTGAGCTGTTTAAAAATAGACATTATTTTGTGATTTGCTCGAGTTAGGTGCTAATCTGTCTGGGGGCAGGGAGATAGGTAGGGTGACCTCAGAAGGCCTCCTCTATCTAGCCAAGTCATCTTATTTCTCCACTTAGCATTTCCATCAGTTGCAAACTTAAATGAGCTAGAGGCACCAGGTGGCTAAGGAGGTAAAGAGCACATAACCAGGTAGACAGAGTGAAATTTTCTGACATTGATATGTATGAAAAAGGAGCCCCTTTTCATTATACACATCTCACAATGTCAATTTATCTGAGGGACGTTTTTGTTTTCTTCTCAATATATGTTTCAATTGGAAGAGAATTCTGCAGCACAGAGCAATAATCTTGTGAGATTAATAGGAGAGAGTCCTCAAGGGGCCAGGCTTCAAACTGTAGCTTTGTTGATAAATCCATCATTAATAATAAAGTCCCAAGACCATGGAAATGTGAAGGGATGTTTTGTAGGCAAGGCCTACTGTCCTGTTTATGACAAAGGCCAAAAGGCTTCTTATTTTTTTGAGACCTTTAACTATCATGATCTTCTATAAGCAGAAAGATGTGTCCAATGCAGTTATAGTTAATAAACTCAGATGTTCAGAAAAGTTCATTTATTCTTTTTTTTTTTTTAAGATTAAAACTCATTCTGACTCCCAGATTCCCTACCATTGGCTGGTAAAAAAAATAATAATAATAATAATATTAAGCATTACTAACGTTGTCTTGCCCAGAGCTGTGCAATAGTGCAAAAAACTCCTTAGTGTCATGGCATTGGGTACATCCATAGACCATTAATTATTGGTCATCCATTCATAGTACCAGTGAGATGCCCATTGTACCTGTCCTTGTGGTATTTTGGGGCATATGTTGCTGCTTTGATGTCTACTTGGGAAAATAGCAGTTATGGGAAAACTAAAAGTTCTTGTACCTGGACTCCAACCTTCTTACAAACACATAAAACCATCTCATTTCAGTTCTTGACAACTCTCTTGAGATATTGATATTAAGGCCTTAAGGAACCCATTTTTTTTCTTACTTTCTTATTTCTCCCAATCTCTTATGTATTTTTAGCCATATCTTTAGATTAAGATAAATCTCTGTATCTTTATTCTTCCTGCCCTTGAAGGCATTCACTAGCATAATTTTTAAAGTTCTTATAAAATATAGAAAAAAATTTTAACTTTAAGTATTTTTAAACTTCTGCTTTAACTTCTGTTTTCTACTCTGCAAACATCTGTGACGAAGGGCCTGCCTTCTAGCTTGCAATGAGAGAATGTAAAAAGAGAGGAAGAACATCTCTTAGTAAATTTTTCTTGCACAAAAACATCGTAAGTGCAAGGAAAGGATAAAAAAGAGAAAGAATATTTGTTTCAGCCAAGTTTATAAGGACTAGGAAAATGTAATAAGAGCATCTTAATAGTTCATATTTCCCTTCTTGACTATTTTTAACTATGTTATCTATTCATATCTGCACTGCACACATCTCCTTTTCTTTTCTCACTCTTGCCTTAAAAAGAATTAGGATGGGAAAAACATAATGTAGGTTTTCATTGAAGTAAATCATCCAAAAATATCCATTTGTAGTAGAGTGAAAATATCTTCTATGCTGAAAACAAGCATGTTTCCAGACAGCCTTCTTCAGCTGAAATTCACTGTGTCTTTTCTCCAACATTCTTTACCAAAATGTTGGGGCAGGCCAAGATGGTTTGGCTGCTAAAACAGAACAACCCATGGCTGGTAACTCATCTGTTAGTGACAAAAACATCAAGGGAAGGCTTGGTGGTGGCCAGGATTCTGAAATTCAGAAGCTCTGTCTATACTTGGGAAAGAACCTACCACTAAGCATGTTAAGTGCAAAAAAAAAAAAAAAAGTGCAGCTGCCAACACTGAGATCTGCATTGCAGTCACCTGGGATGACTCAGAATCTAGGGCGTGGGCCATAGAATTCCTCTGATTGAATTTCTCAAAGGGATAAGAATAAGTGATTATAAGCAGTCTACTGCTTACTGCTGATTCTGAGACAGCCAGTCAGAGGTAGCTAAGGTTGAATCAAGGTCAGAAAAGAGTACAGGTCTGAATGGAGGCTTGCTCTGAGGTGAAGTTGATGTAGTACAGACCCTCAATATCAAAACCATCAACCTGGCAGGATTCTTAAGGTTTTGTGAATAATTTGTCTAATTGTTAAAAATGTAAGGATGCTAGTTTTAAGACACCCTAACACCTGTTTTTGGTTAGGAAAAGACTCTGAGATGTGTAACATGTTTCTCTAAAAATAATTGAACCTGTCTAGACCAGGGATTGGCACATTTTTTTCTGTAAGGTCTACACTATAAATATTTTAAGATTTGCAGGCCACATATATTAGCAGTATTCCCTCTTGCATATTCTCTGTTGTTTGTTTTGTTTTGTTTACAACACTTTAAAAATGTGAAAACTATTTTTACTTTGAGAATTTTTTTTTTTTAAAGGCCTTGGACTGGATTTGACCCTTAGGCCATAATTCGCCAGCCTCTAATCTAGAGGATTTCAAACCCAAACTGTATGTGGCCTTAAAAAACAAACAAACAAACAACAATGACAACAAAACATATTGCTAGTAGGATGCAATGATGAGTGAAAGGAGATCCTGAAATACTCTGGAAGGCCAAATTTCAGGAGCATGTGAAGCAAAACCACTGTATGCAAGATTTTTTTAAAACACACAGAGTATCTTGGTTTTCACAGTGTCAGAAGCAGCACAGAGACATTTGCCTCAAACTGAAGAGATAGCACCTGATCCATTGCTCAAAGGAAAGTTGGTTTTTGCAATAGACATGTGATATCAGGTGGCTATAGGTCTCTTATTCATGGTGTAATCTAGTTAATTCCAATTTATACCTTTTCTTTTAAAATTCTCATGAGAGGTTTTTGTCAGTATTTTGTTAGACACAAGTAAACCTGAGTTTGGGTGGACCCTTGTTTCCTACTACAAAATAAGCATCCTGACAGAGGCAATGCATTTATTTATCTGGAATTAGTTCATTTCCCTCTCCTTTGTCACCCAAATAAAATTTATTCCCATGTCCTATTAAAGACTCAATGAAATACCATCTTTTTCTTTTCTGGACAATTCAATTAATTGTTTCCATTAGTCTGATACTCTTCTCCTCCTAGTATATTCTATTGTCTCTCAAATGCAAGCAGAATCAGCTACATAATCTGTGGGGCCCAGTGAAAAATGAAGATGTGGGTCCCTTTATTCAAATGCTATTAAGAATTTCAAAACAGCATCATCATTAGACCATGCCTGCGGCCGTTCTGAGCCCGGGGTCAGGTGTCACTGCACAGATACCATGTCCACATAGCCAGTTTAGAAGTGAAATAATGACACACACCTACTCCCATAAGATTCAAATAGGGAGATACATGTGAAAATAGTTGGTAAATCACAATGTAAGAAACTAATTCACCAGGCTTTGTTAATCTCTCAATAAGAGATTTGTTTTTATAAGCTCTGAATATGGTTTTGTTGTTGTTTTTGTTATTGTTTTATTATTTTCAATCTTTTCATTTTGTTGAAAAATTAGAAACCAGGAAATTGGCCTTTCATTTCTTCTGTAATTCTCCCTGATCAAGGCATATGTCTAGTATGGTGTTGGTCATTTTAAAGGGCTCAATATATGGTAAGAGAAAAAAAAATTCTCCTGTGATTTCTTTAGATTTAAGTGAATAGAGATACACTCAATTCTTTGTTTGCTTTGATTATAAAACTTTTATAACCTCCTTTAGAATTAACTGTACAAACTCATGAAGCTGAGTCTGTAACTTCAGGGCGCTCACATTCCCCTCAAGGAGACCCACATTTAATCAATTAACTGTTAACACTCAGGTAGGTCCTCATGGTGATGAAGAATGCACTTTGGAAGCTCAGGAGCAGGGCCGATTAATTCTTCATGGAGAGGTCAGGAAAATCATTACTGAAGAGGTAATATTTGAAATAGGTTTGGAAGACCTATTTCACCTAGCAAAGATTAATGGCATTCCAGTCAGAGTGAATGGTGTGATCAAAGGCAAAGAGACCTAAAAATACATGATATTTTTCTTGATTTTAAGTGTGGAAGTTGCTTTTATTGGTAGTATGAGCTTTTTGTGCCTGTGAGAAAAGGTTTTCAGAAAATGGTGGGGGGCTTGTGTCAGAGAGGAAGTAAACATCTGTCTTTTTTCTCCTTTCCACTGCCAGCTGGGAAGCTCCCATCCTGGTTACTGGGGGATACACTTCTAACTGTCAGTGGAGTTGCCTTGAACTCTCTGAAGGGTTAGGATATGTGACAACAAACTAAAACAACCAGGTACTCTCTCTCAGAAATCCAGTCTTTGAGTATAAGTGACACAAGAGAAAAGCAAGGATGAAATTATTCATCAAGCCTGCTGTATCCTCAAAAAGAGTTTCTGCTTCCTAGGAGGCCAGAGCAGTCAGGTTTATACTCTTTGGGAAACTAATTCCACCTTTTCCTAACAATACGTTATTCATTTGCTGGAGTTAGCTAGAGTTGCTTTTTGTCATTGAGGTTATGGCTAAGCCCCTTGGAAGTTTAGATAGAATGAGGTTATGGCTAAGTCAAAGTTAAGATGAAAGCTTGAAGTAAAATCACAGCCAATTTAGGTGGTAGAAGCTGCTTGCTGGAGTTTTGGCTTTTAAATTGCTCATTTGTCTTTATAAAACCCATTTAGTGCCTCAGAATCAATATGGAGACTCAATGAATGTTGATTCAGTCTTTATATTTTAAAAAATTTTGGTTCATTTTAACATAACTTACTGAAATTACTTCAAAATAACGCTACAGATAATGAATTAAATGTTCAATTTCTCTAAAATTTCAGCACTTACCGGCTTTCATTCTCCTTTGATTCTTCCAGACAGACTAAATATGTCTAAATTGGACTTTCATTTTTGTTAATTTATCTTAAATCAACTTTTAATTGAGTCATTAGTTATTAATGTCATTGCAATTTTTCCCCTTCTGTTGGGATTCCAATTTGGAACAAAAATCTCTATTCTATGTTTGCTTTAAATTGTTCGAGCATTTGGTTTTTGAATAAATGCATGTATACAAGGAGAATTAACTTTTAAATAAGTACAAATAATTCAAGAAAAGCTAGCTATTTAAAAATAATCTGCTAATTTGTAAGTGTTGCAAACTTAGAGAATAATTTACCTTAGTTTATAAAAATGGTGTTTTTGCTTTTTGAACAAAATTTACCAAAAGGGTATTTCTTTGTCAATTCCTTGTTTTCCTTCTGTACTTACTTGTTTTTCATTTAAAGAGACTAAATTATTTTATCACATAGATTGGAGTAGATTTGGGGGAGGACTTTTTATTTGTGTGATATAGTAAATTAATATTTTGTTGAATGCCTACTTGGTATGACATGCTTTTGCATATATAAGAAGAAACAAGACACAATATTGTCCTTTGTCCTATCACATTTTTTATGACTTTCTACTCTTCATCAAATCCAGTATAAAAATATTCAGGTTTAACCATTTTTTCATGTGTTCGTTACCTTTTGATGGTTCCCATATCACCCAAAACATATATTAAATACATTTGTATCCTTTTCTCTTGTTAATATGTCTTTTGTCAGTCCAACTCACAGGGCCTCAGCCAGAGAACCTAGAAGTAGTAGAAAAAATAATATTTTTCTCCCTCTAGGCCTTACTTTTTAAGATAACATTCTATTCTCCTGTTAGTAATTTTTCTTATAGGAGTTAGAACTATTTAAAATTGAGTCATTTATTTGTTTACTTGTTTGACAACTTTATCCTCCACCAAAATGTGAGCTTCTGGAAGGCAGGAACTTCATCTGCCCAGCTAATAACCTAATACAGAGGAGACGGTAGATTTTCTGGACTTAGTGCCTAGGCTGGTCCTTGCTTATCATGGATTCAGGGTTTAGGACCCTGGCTTGTATGTATGGGTGTGTATTTCAGATAGTCCTTGGGAGAGCACAATTGTACCAGGTTCACAGTAGGAGTGTATCTATCCTCTTCTTCCAGGTTCCCAGGAAGAAGAGGATAGATGATAAAGAAATGGAGTTGTTTTGATTATTACAAATATTGTATCACAATATCACCCGGATATAGAAGAAGAAAGATGGTGGGAAAAAGTACCCTGTGTGAACTCTTGTAATACCTCCTTGCATTTACCTGGACATACTGGTGTTAGGAATAACTGTGTTCTGCATACTTCCATAGATAAAAACAAATTTCAAAAATTGTTTATTGTTAAGATTTGAAATACTTTTAGGTGGAATTAGTAAATGCAGTTGCCTTTACATTTGGAATGTTCTCTCACTCTTTTATGTATTTTTAATGCCTTGAAACAAAAGTGTATATATAGTTGAATATAAAAATTCTACTTTGGTTGTTTTTAGAAAGAGTTGATAAAATACTTTCTTATGAAAAATCTATCAAATTATGACTCTTGTGTTCAAAGAAAGACATCATTTATTGGCTTTTTGAGGGCTCTGGGATGCTCTAGAATGGAAATAATTCTTTTTAAACCTTATGGTGTATACACTCAGGATGTTGCTGAAATTTTAATGTCAAAAGAGATTTCCAGGTGTATTTAGGCGGCGATTCTATTATTTATAGGTCTTGAAGTGATTTGACTAGGGAAGGATTTCTGTACCTATATTTAAATCTATGCTTTGGAGTAGAATGTTGAAGAAGAAAACCTTAAAGAAAAGAAATAGAGAAAAAAATTATTGCTATAGGGTTATATCTTTGAATCCCAGCTAGCTCCCAACAACAGGCTTCAAGCAATAGAAGATTTTGCAATTCTTTTAGTATCTTCTGCAGTGAGAATCACTTTGAATTTTATTCAAGAATAAATTTCAGCTGGCATGTTTTACCATATTTACTTAGCAGCATAAGGGGATGAAAAGTGCTAACATATTAATTTAACAAGAGGAGATAGACCAGCTATGCAAAGCATACAGAGAGTAAACTCCACATTCTAGGACGGAATGATAAATATTTTAGTATCTATTACACTTTTATAGGTTCCTTTGGTTTATTAAATTGCCAGAATAATTATGGATTACTTTTATCATGATGGGATGTATCTTTTGACAATTCTTAAAGTCTTCACAATCCTTAGGCCACAATAAACTTCTTATTTATCTTCCTGCAAACTGTTTATTAATTTAATAGAACTTTCTCATAGTTTAAACATTTAATAAGACTTTGATGGCTATAATAGCCTTAAAGATAAGTCATTTGTATTAGCCCACCACAATTTGATGTTGGTACAGTTTCTATTGAAGGGCTACAAATTGAAATACAAGATGATCAACTCCTAACCTAGTCAGCAAAATAAAGTTTTAAACCTTAATGAAAGTTGTAGATAGACTCAATCTTTACAGCTCTTTTCAAAACAAGGCTTTTAAAGGATATATTTACTATCATTGTCAAACAGAGATAATAATCTTGCCTCCTTTTTAGTGTTTTTACAGCATTAAATGAAATAGAGTAAGTATATCAGTGGGATTGTTTTCAGCAGCAAGCAATAGAAAAACAAATTAAACATATAAGGACTTACTTTTTCACATAATAAGAAATCTAGCACTAGGCTGACTGCTGTTCAGTGGTGCCATCGGGGGCCAGCTTTTAATCTTTCTCCTTTGCCATCTAAAACACTGTGGCTTTTGACTTTGCATTCTCAAAATGGTTGCTTTACCCCTGATACCGTGTCTGTTTCAGACAGAAAAATGACAAAGGGTAAAGGGACGAAAGCAGTGATGCCAGCTGAGTCTGTCCTGTTCAAAAGCGTCGCTAAGTGGTCCACCAATTGATATCCACTAATTTTGTATAGCAAAAAATATGTCATTTAGCCATCACTTTACACGTTAGCTTTCCAGTCTCTATAATAGAGGAATAAAAGGAAGAAGGGGTTGTAAATGCCTTTCAGATGTCAAGTTAGCCTATAGCTTTGCACATTTTTCACTAAAGCATCAGATAGCTATTATGACAAACATGTTGACAACAACAACGTTTATAATTCTACTGTGTAATTGCCAACAGAATGATCCTGATTAGGATCCCATATCAAATAAAATGTAATTATTTTAAATAAGAAAGTTAGATAAATAATAACAATATAATGTATATTGAATACTCACTAGCAATAATCATTTTTCTTTGCATTTTATTTTCTTTAACAGAATTAATACTCACAGTCCTATGAAGTAGGTAATATAATTGTAATGGCTCCATTTTATAGATGAACTGGCTGAGGCTTAGAAAGGATATGGTAGTTGCAGAGCTGGGGTTGTGCATCAAGGCAGGACAGTCTGGATCCCCGAGTTTCTGCTCTTAACCATTAATCTGTGTATGCAAGACTGGTTCTTGAGTCTTAAAAATTCATAGAACTTTGGGTCCAAGGTGAGAAATATGTTACTCAAAACTTATTTTATCAATGAAAAACTGAGGCCCTGAGTAGCAACTATGGTAAAGGTTACCCAGATTTTTTAGTTAAAAATAGTTTGATCATGGAAGTGAGGCTTCTTATATATATAATTCATTGTCGTTTTTTCACAGTATGCAAAATTTTGTTAATTCCCAGGTCAGTTGTGACAAGAAGAATCACACTCATTATCAAAATGATTATAATTATTTTATGTATACTTAAAACAAAAAAAACCCTATTTTTTCAAGTAGATGTTATGAGATTATTTTATCAAGCACATAATTAGAAGACTTGGTAGGTAAGTCTAAAAACTTAAATAGATTCAAGTAAAAAATCTTAGGCAAGAACCTTTCATAGGTGATCTTTGTTAAAAAAAATATTTTACATGTGTCCCATCAAAAGGATATAAAATCAGGTTGCTTCATTCTTAGTGGTGCTAAGTTTGATCATACAAGTTATAGTGATGCCAACAGATTTTTCTATTCTAAAGCTGTATTTTTCTCTTTGTAATGAACAAGTATAAAAAGAAAAAAGGTGGGTAAATTTATTGGTGCTGAGCTAATAATTGGTTCTGCAACAACCTTTTTATCTAATAATTTTAGCATCCATTGATTGTCTTTCCCTCAATCAATGACTCCTTGGGTATTGTAGAATGGCGATTTTTCTAAATTTTACATTTCCTTCTACATTTATTGACTGGAATTTTCTCTTATAAAGAATCACTTTTATTTATTGACTTAGGATGAAATATAGTTTCTTCTAAAAGGGAAAATAGAACAAACAAACAAACAGAACACAGGCTGAATGCTTATTTCCCTTTGATTAGAAATTTTCAAAGTAAAAAATTGATGTAATAAACATCTCCAGTGAGATTTAAGGTTTTTTTTTTTTATTTTTTGTTTATTTGTTTTTTGTTTTTTTTTTTTTACTTTTTCTATCTTCCTCTCTCTTGTTTTTTTCCTGAGTATTATTGTGGGCTCATGAGATTTTATTTGTTCAGTGTGCAACAATCAATTTAAGCTTCCAGGGAATACAAGAAGGAATGAATAAACAGAATAAAACAATTCCAGATACAGAATATTCTTCAAAATAACTCTCTTGGTCTGTCCAGAAAGTCAATATAATGAAAAAATGAAATGGAAAGCTGTCTTAGAATAATAAAGACCAAAGGGACATAAATAAACTCATTGTGTGAGTCTGAGAATTGTAGTAATTCAAATGTGTGAAATTTAAATAAGGACTGTATTTTAGATATTAACAAAAATTATTGCCAATTATTTTTGTGATGTTATAATAAAATGGTATTTTGATTATGTAGGAGAAAGTCTTTATTTTAAAAGAGGCATCCTAAATAATTTAGGGATGAAGAATCACAATGTCTGCAGTTTATATAGAATTAACTCTGTAAAAGAAATGTTTATAAACATGCAGTTACACTTACACAAAGCAAATATAGCAAAATGTTAAGTATTGAGTTTATTTGTAGAGTATATATGATCATCATTATTAATTCAACTTTTTTGCTTGAGAAAGTTTATAAAAAGTTTTGAAAAAAATAAATAGATATAGGTGCTTTGGAAATGTAGGATACTTATGTAATCTGCAGTCTAGAGCAATGTTTTCTGAAATATTTGTTTTTCCTAGAAAGGAAGATTGGCTCAATATTTAGACAGAGGGATCTGGGTTCCCTTTTTTTACTTTCATTAGAACAATAAGATTTCAATCTGATTAATATTTTGGGGGTCTGTATACAATTTTATTTGAACACAGGCTTCTGAAAATCTTGAAAAAAATTATTATACTCTACCAAGGAAGTCTGTAAAACAGTTACCCACCCCCCCCCAAAAAAAAGGACAAAAAATAGTCACAATTTTTTTGATGAAATTTGTCCCCAAACAACAAGGTTTAGCAAAATTTGGAAATCTCATAAAATCAATGTTTTATATACCTGGTTAAAAATCTGTTTCAAGGTTTGACAAAGGGCCAGATGGTAAATATTTTAAGCTTTATGGGATTTATAGTCTCTGTCACAGCTACCCAACTCTGCCTTTTTAGCAGCCACAGGAAATAGGTGAGTGAATGGGTATGGCTGTGTTCTAATAAACTTTATTTACAGAAATGATTGGAGGGCTTGATTTAACATGAAGGAATAGTATGCAATTACATCAAAAATATTTGTGCTCTTATAAAAATATATGGACAGTTTTGGGGTTTTTTTGATGTGATACAGTGATCCCTCCCTTCTCAGGGCCTATGCACATTGTTAAAGAAAAAGCAGAGCCTGCCTGTAGTTAAAGAAGTAAAAACAGATTTTAATCAGGAACTATGAAACATGGACAAGTGGACATCTATAAACAAGAAGCAGAATTGAGGATGAAAAATTACTAAGAAGAAACATTAGGCATAAGAGGGGATTCTGGCTGAAGTAAACTAACAGGATTCTTGTATAGGGCAAGCCAGGGTGAATAGAAATGCCTGGAGGTGGAGAATAAGGAATTTGATCAGATATCAAGGTGAGGGAATCTGTCTAAACTAAGCAAGATTCTTGCTGAAACTAGACTCTTGGGGACTTGTCCCAGGATGAGTCTTAGTTGCTAAGAGGAACCTCTCTAAAGTTTGGTCTAGAAGAGAATCTTTGTCAACATACTGCTCTCTTGCTGTGAAAATTTCTCTTCTCTCCTCTTACTTAGTTAATTATTTATTTTTCTTTTTCAAAAGTTTCTCCCCTTAAGCATCACATTCCCAGGAAAGTTTCCTTAACTAGGTCAATTCCTAAACTGCATGATTTATTTCTTACTCACAGCATTCATTTATCATTAATTTATATGGTTTGTTGATTAATTCTTACAATTATCAATTAATGATTATCTCTAAGATATAAGTCCTTGAGAACAGGAACAATTTCTGTTTTATTGTTTTTTTTTTCTGTTTGCTAGTAAATTGCTTTTGTTTTTGCCTTTTTTCTCAGTATTTTATCACCTATCTGGCAAGATACCTGGCACTATAGTATGCACTTAAATGTTTGTTGAATGAATCAACCAATTACCTTTCAGATTTTGTTATTATAATGTAAATGTAAAGAATAAGATGGATGTTCAAAAACATGTTAAAGCATTAATTTGTTAAGCTGTGATGTTATTTTTCTTTTCTAATTCATTTTCTTTTAAATGTCAGTAAAACCATAGTATAAGAAATAAGGTATGCAGCATAACATAGTATCTTAAAGAATTAGCTTCATGTCTTTGGTGATGTTCTAACTTCTCAACATATTTGAAAATAGTTTTAAAGCTTATGTAATAAAGTAGCCAGCTAAGTCTCAGGGACTGACATATGACAAAATCATTTGAGTTCGTTTTTCTGAGAACTTTGGCTGATTTCTTGTGTTATTTAGGACAAAGTCTAAGTTCTGAACAATGGTGTATCAGACCCCCTGATATCTGGTCCCAATATCTGATTTCAGTTATTAACCATTTATTTTGTTACTCTACTATACAAATCTACTTTTGTGAAACTGATTTATTTGTTTTTTTGATCTCATCTTTGGGTCTTTCTGACTCTATGACTTTCTATACTTGTTAATTTTAAGTGAGTTTATCATTTCAATTACCTTGTACTTTCAAGTTAATAAAACTACTTTTTCATGAAACTAGTTTCAACCAAAACATAAATTAATTTTACAGAATTATGTTATTTTTGGACAATCTCTGATGTAGTACATGCTATATAGTGAACAGTTAATGAAAATATTTTAAATATTTAGATGTTTTGGGAGAGAGATCTAGATAAAAAAGAAAAATTTTAATAGCTTCGATCCATATATATGTGATAAATATGTTTTACCAGCCTGAGCTACCCTACAATTAAAACATAATTTAGACAGAATGAGTCTTGGTCATTCAGCTTAACTCATATAAATATCTATCAGCCAGTGTTTATATTTTTAATTAAAATTAACTAAGATTTTATGTTGGTACATTGGAGAGTATATAACATCTGTGAAAGTAGCACTTCTATAGTTCATTTGATTAAGATTTGGTGTTTAGTAGATGAGGAATGATTATAATATTTCCTCAAAATAAAATTAGTATTTGCTTAGAAACAAGAAATGTATCCAATGAAACTAAAAGATCAGCCTCATTAAACTTAGCTCAATCAAAATGAACTAAATATTATTTTCTACCACACTCATTCTTCCTTAACAACTAGAAAAATGATAATATATTTCTAGTTGCATTATAATGGAGCAAGAAAAAGGAAAGGTGTCGGGAGCCATTCTTATCAAGGCTCTCATACCTGAGATCTAGGCAACTTCGCCTTGGGACAGAATCTGCCTCGCCCTGTGCTATCTGATAGGATAAACAGATAAACAGCATAAGGTCAGTTGCCCTGACTTGCCCTGGGCCCCTTGAGCCATTTGCTTAAACTAATCTGACCTTGCAGATAGGTGACCTCCCGGGACCCTTCTGCATTT